>JAOWBP010086509.1:0-26611 GCA_028571105.1 Tragopan temminckii
GTGAAAAACTTCCTCCTAATATCTAACCTAAACCTCCCCTGTCCCAGTTTAAAACCATTCCCCCTTGTCCTATCACTGTCAACTCATGTTGATACTGCACTGCTGCAGAAGCTGCCTGTGTAACAGCCGTGACCTGTTGGGGAATTCCTGTGTGATCAGTGAGAAAGTGGCAAGTCCACATGTGACTGTTTGCCAGCAAACTCTGGTTGGTGGAAAAGCTGTGACTGTGCCGCTGTATTGGCCAGGCTTCATGTTGTGCTGTGCAGGATGTTCTGTTTGACAGGATCTTTGCCAGTCACCACAGCTTTTTTGTTCCTTCCCCAGGATGTGGTGCCTGTCATAGTTGATTACTGCCTCTTGCTCCAGCGCACGTAAGTCTGAGTTTATAAGTCTGTGTCCCATGGGAGACCACCACCCCATGCAGTCCTGAGTGCTGTCTCCTATAGTATCATATTGTTCACAGGAGTCATTTTATGACATGATGTAGAATGTTACAGTTTGGAGGAAGGTTTGAAGATTGATGCTGAGGTTAGTGTATTCAGTACCCAAAAGTTCCTGTTAAGTTTCCACTGATGTACTGAGGAAGAAAATTTGGTTCAAATTTTCCCCCACACTTAACAAAATTTTCTCCCTCTGTCAAAGATTGTTAAATTTTGGTGTTGTCATCATTCCTCCTCCAACAGCAGCTTTTTTGTTGCAACACACATGGTTTCATTTGTTCTGTGTAGCTGCCCCTGACTCACATCTGCATGGGAGGTGAATGGGGCGTTTAGCTGCTGAGCTGAAGAAATAATATTTAATTTGGAGTTCTCAGGTAGTAGATAAATAGGAATATTTTAATAATCTTATCTGATAACTAAACACATCTTTCTTCCTAGGGATCTATTATTTAACCAGATCTACGATAAGATGAGTGAGAATTCTGTAGCCAAAGGAATCTTTCTGGAGTGCTTGGAGCCATATATCTTAAGTGATAAGCTGATGGGAATCACAGCTCAAGTGATGAAAGACTTGCTCCTTCATTTCCAAGACAAGAACAGGTTGGAAAATATGGAAGCCTGCATTGTGCATATGGATATCACCAGCCTGGACATACAACAGGTGTGTCTTCCAGACTGAACACTGCACTGAGTTCCTCTGAATAAATGACAGCATCCCCTCACCACTGATGCAGACTTCTTTTTGTACAGCATAGCTTGTGGAAGGCAGGGAGTCACCTTTCAACAGACAAAAATTATGTAGTCCAAATTAATGGTGCCTTTTGGCCACTGATTTGTAACAGTTCTCTGCTCTGTGTCCTTGCAGGTGGTCCTTCTGTGCTGGGAAAACCATCTCTATGATGCCATGATCTACGTCTACAACAGCGGAATGAATGACTTCATCAGTCCCATGGAGGTAGGAGAGATGCTCATTGCAGCCATCTGTTTGTTTGCTGAGCGTGCAGTCTTTGTGAGAAATGGCATTTTAGGCTAATACATAATCTTCTCATTCAATATATATGTTCTGTCGTTTTTCATTCAGAGGGAGAAAGCATATATGATAGATGCAGTTATTTGACTAAATGCACTTAAAAAGTGATTTGTAATTACAGTGCATTACTGCACACATTTTTCATTGACAGTGTATCTGAGGTAGCAATGCACTGCAAAGATAGAATGAGAAATTTGTATTAAAAAAAAAAAAAAAAAAAAGGCAGAAGAGAATACCAGGATGAATTAAGGAGATCTGGTGGCAGACAGCTGAGGAACAGGAAATGTCCTGGTCTGTTATGATTTGAATGTTACTTCTGAGACCACTGAAGTTGTTGCTTGTTTGTTTTTAAGTGTGGCCTTTTGTTTAGGGTTAGATCTGATTGGCTGAAGGGTGTTTTTGTCATAACATCAGTTGGGAAAGACATCTTTTGCCATGTCTTGGTGTCCTCTGTGCTTGTTAATTAGAAGACATGGCGAGAAAACAGCTTTTCTGGGGAAAGTGTTCCGGTAATCTCTGCTTAAAAATCAAGTGGAATCTTTACTCTGAGCCTTTCCAGCTGCCTGAACGCTGCTCTTCTTCTTGTCTTTTGAACAGAAGCTGTTCAAAGTCATTGCTCCTCCACTGAATGCTGGGAAGTCTCTCACAGGTACAGTATTATTGCCTCTAAAAGAATTTCTAGATCTGGGGTCGGATGTTTCAGACATTACTGGTCACTTGCATACGCTCCCTATTAGGGTCTTTAGAAGAGGAAAGTGCTCTTGTACTGTTTAGTGTCTGTAAAGCTGCTCTACTTACAGTGTGTAAAACTGCGTGCATGTCAAATGAGATGTTTTGCTAATAATTGGGAAAAAATAGTTGCATCTCTGTATCTTCTGAAGAAAAGCTGACAAATGATTTTTGTTTTGTAGATGAGCAGGTGGTAATGGGCAACAAGCTGCTCGTGTATATAAGGTAAGGCTATATAGAAAGAACGTGTGCTGTTGCCTAGTGGTACCAGATTTTAACTCATTATAGTTGCAAAATCTTATGTTGTGTTGTGTTTCAGAGTCTGAAAGATTATGTAAAATACCAATGACTGCTTGCTATGGCTGACTTAGTTGCTATGGCTCGTGGCACATCACAGAACTATGGAATATCCCAAGTTGGCTGAGACCCACAGGGATCATTAAGTCCAATCCCTGGCTCCAGGCAGGAGCCAAAATCCAAGCCTTGTGTCTGAGAGTGGTATCCAAACGTTTCTTGAACTCCATCAGCTCAGGGCCATGTGTACTGCCCTGGGAAGCCTGTGCCACATCCATCACCTTCAGGTGCAGAACCTTTTCCTAACCCTCAGCCTTACCCTGCCCTGATGCAGCTCCATGCCATCCACCTGGGTCCTATCATATGAGGAGATAGGTGGGGTGAAGTTAAATACTTGGAGCTGGTAAGCCATGACTATGACTTTGTCTTTTGGTTTCTCCTTCATCCTATGTGTGACAGTGCTCCTTCAGCAAGGAGTCAGTAGCCTGAGAGCCTTATTTGTGCCCTTTGGGATAGCTGTGCTTACTGTATTGCTTGTGATTTGCTGGAGGTCATTCTGAAATGGCCCAGTAGTGATTAATTAGTGAGTTCCCTTTTCTGGTATCTATCCAAGATCATGAACTTTTGATTCTGCATTATTGCTGCATCCTAAAATGCAAGAGGTTACTTTTTTTTAGTGGGAAATCCTGAGATATCACTGTTGTGTTCCTGCTGTGGTATGACAGACTTTGGATACAAATTCATGCATGCAAATCTTGGGTATTTGCAGCCATCCTGTCTGCAATACTTGCTCTCATGATGCACAAAATAAATTTAAGAGCATCCTGAAAATGACATCAGAAAATAAAATGTTTTCTTCAGTATGTTTAATGTTAAGAGTTAATTTAAAAGCCAACAACCAAACAACCCACACAAACCTTTCCCTTTGTTTCCTATAGCTGCTGCTTGGCAGGCCGTGCATATCCATTGGGTGATATTCCTGAAGATCTGGTACCTCTGGTTAAAAATCAGGTGAGTAACCTTCTGGTAGGACACTCTGTCATGTGAGAATTTAGAAGAGAAAGCATATATCTTATTTATGAGTTTCTGATAGAAAGCAATTATTAATCTGATGTCTGATAATGGTTTTGTCACAGAGTGTACCTAGCTGGAATCACAGTTAATTTGTACAAAAAGTATGACAAGGTGTGCAGGTTGCATGCTGTGAAAGTTGGCATGGCGACTGCCAAGTAAATCTCCTTTCCTTATTGCCATCGGAGCCTTCAAGCCAGCTATTTCTTTCTCTTTAAGCTGTGCCTGAATCTTGGCCCAAGGCAAAGCTTAACTTCTTTGGATCCCCAAGAGTTTATTAAGGTGGAAGATGCCTTTGATCACCATTTTGTGCTCATAAGAATATTTTTCCTTAATTCCTGGTTAATTTTACTAGTAAAGTAGTTTCCTTTTTGGCACATAGTATTTCATTGTGATTTCAGGGCTTTAAGAAGAGGTAGTGCTTTCTTTTTGGCACTTCCTTTCTTCAGCACAGCAGAACAGGTAGATGCTTTTGTTGCTAAACTGGGGCTTGTAGCTGTATGTATGCGGTAGCTCTGGGTTGTTGCTCACAGTATGCCAGCCAGGCTGTTTCCTTTTGTCAGTCGAGCACTGGGCTGTTGTCCTCTCCCATGGCCTTACCAAGTTGTCTCCTGCACACTTTCTAGACCTGGCACAGCAACGACTGTGGCTTGAGGTCTGAGAAGCAGAAGCATAACCAGCAGCAGTAGCACTGGGGAGGAGCCATCAGTGTCTCCTTGTTATAATCTCTGATAATGTTCCTAAGGGTCTGACTCAAGTAACATCTTCTATCTCAATTCTTAAATCCAGCACTTTAGCTACATTATTTTTATTAGATAGTTTTCTTACTAGTTCCTAGCTGGCAGGAAGATACCAGGTTCAAGGAGGCCAAGTTATACAGGGAAGGCTGTAGTTCTGAAAGTCAAGCTGCCAATCCCTCCTGGCTTCTCTGTCACCATGCTAACAAGAAAGTTAACTCAGAACAGGAATGAATGAGAGAATGAGACGTTTCCTGGGGGGTGGCAGTTTTACTGTCCTAGGGAAGCATACTGCCTGTCAGTTCCCTGTGGGATCCCAGTGTGTATCTTAACACACGATGACAGATGCTGACCACTCTGCAGCCTTTCTGCTGGCAGGCAGATCTGTTAGGAGCTTTGACCAGCACAGGACTGGAACAGCTGGAGCTGTTGCTGTTTGTTGCCTTGGAAAGGACTGGACACCTCTATCAGTGGCTAGATAAAGGCAGTTACTTTCATTTTTGAAAGGCATACTCAACTTCCTGAAGTTAGGAAGTCAGCAAAGGAGTTAGATAACACTTGTGTCAATTTTTGCAGCCCCTCAAAGTGAGGGGGCACATTGGTTGGCTCTTCCCAAAGGAACTGCTGATGAGGGGAGCTGTGCCCTGGTTAAGGAGCAGTTGCACAGCTGCTGAGGAGAGCTGCCAGCGTGAGCAGGCAGTTAATCTGACTTCAGACAATTCAGTCTGCAAGAATGAGCCTTAATTTTTAGATGTTGGTTGGTAAGTTGGGTGGTGAGCCTAAGGAAGGGCTTTTTTCTCCTCCTAACAAGCGTCAGGAAGAGCACAGTGATGGACTGCTAATGTATTTTAAAGCTTAAGTGCAAAGCAAGTGGTGATGCTGCTTTCCAATGTGTTTTGCAATATCATTTATCTGAAATCCATAGGAAACCTGCTATGTTTGAATCTTCATTGCAGATCTTTGAATTTCTCATCCGGTTGCATTCAACAGAGGGATCTGTGGATGAGGAGGTCTACCCTCACATTCGTACCTTGCTGCACTTTGACACTCGGGAGTTCCTTAATGTTCTTGCTTTGGTAAGAGACCACTGATTTCTTCCAGGAGAACAGTGCAGCACTCGTTCTTTTGTTATCTGTGTTGTGGTTGCATGATCTGCAAGATTCTGTTAAACAGAAGTTTGTGTTTGAGCTAAACCAGTGGTTACTGGCTTGACGCAGGGACAGTTTTGATGTGCGTTCTGTAAGGTATCAGAGGAGGTCATAATAGTCCTTTATGTCCTTAAGTATAAGTTGATGGACATCTGATGTTGTATAGTGAGCACTCTGGAAGCAGAGGCCATCTTAAGCATAGATAAAACAAGAGTTTTATTCCTAAATTCCATTGTAGTACTGACATCTTTCTCCATTTTTAAAGGTTTGGCTTTCTAAGTTTCTTGAATTTTCTCTCTCTATTTGGGCCTGTTAATTTGATTGTGTGTAAGAACTGTTGTAGTAGTTACAAAAAGGCAAGTTGTGTCTTGGAACCTGCTGCTTAGGTAATGTGCACATAAGGGGCTTAAAAGCATTGTCAGCTTTGCAATGTGGCTGCTGTTTCATGATGGCTTACGTTTCTGGGGCTACCAGCATTCCTATGATGTCAGTGTTTTTCACCTCATGCAGACTTTTGAAGACTTTAAGAATGACAAGCAAGCTGTGGAATATCAACAGCGCATTGTGGACATACTTCTGAAAGTGAGTGTGCCTAAAAATTAATCTGTGCTTACGTCTGACTGATTGTATTTAACTCTGCAGTAAAGCCTGTAATGTAGATGAGGGCTTTCCAGTCCCACACTGGGTGACACCACTGAGGAAGTGGGCATGGATTCACCATGGCCAAAGCTTGTTGGTTGTATGTTTCAGAGTGAAGCTGCATGACATTAAATGTGACAGAGAGGGCTCCATCCTATCTGTGATTACACCTGGGCTGTGTTTTGTTGTTAGGATCCTTCTTTCTGCACTGCTGAGTTAATTTATATCTGCTAATCGTTTGATTTCACTCCCTTCTTCTATCTGAGCAGAAAAGCTGTCCCAGGAACCTTGTGCTTGGCAGGATGCCACTGTTCTTCTGATAAAACCCTGCTCCCTTGTCTGCATGTGCTGTGTTTGGGATGTAACGTGTTCAGAATGACAGGCCTATCTTTAGGAAATGGGAGAGAAGGGGAATGTCAGAGTTATCAGGCTGGTGCTGTAGAAATCACTTGTCATCTGCAGACTGTGTTCCTTAACAATGTTCTCATTAAAAGCTATTGCTGCCAAATGCCATTTGGTTTCCCCTTCAGAGCTGTCAGCATTAATAATGAGTAATTCCACTTGGAAGCTGTTTATGTATAAACATATCATAAGCAGTGTTTCCCTGTCGCTGTCATCATTGATAGATGAAAGCAAGGGCAGCAGTGAGTGAATTCAGTGACAGAGCTGCGTTGGGTGACCTGAGAAATGCCTCTGCGGGGGACCTTCAGTGAGCCCTGCTGAGTTGGGTGCTGCTATAGGGATGTTAGCTCTGTGCTGGGTTAGCCCATGTGTTGGTTGCTGCTGTCAGCAGGAGGTGGCACACTGCAGCTGTGTTCTGGACTTGCTGTGGGATGTTTCTGCGGTGTGATGCAGGCTGTGAGAAATTGTTTGTAAGTACTCTGTGCTGCTGGGCACACCACAAATGGGTTTTGTCCTCCTGCAACAGAGCCCAGCATTGCTTCCTGGGAGGCAGAGGAGGCCGGTTGATGGGAAGTGCTGCAGGATGAGATGCACCTGCAGACAAACACCTTGGTGTTACAAGAACTCTGTCTCCATTTCTCTGGAATCTGCTCTTCTTCTGAATAAAGACTTGAAAAATCTTAGGTCTTTTGATGTAAAAGATTTCTGTCATTGGCAAAGAAAGCACTTAAGAATTAGCCATGCTTTTACAGTCATTTGGATAACACAGATATAGCAGATGTAAATTTTGCCAAATGTCATCTTTCAAAATGCCCAGGTGTTTGGCCTGCAGCTTTGGTGAGGTTTCTGTATCAGAGCTCTGGTGGTTTCACCTTCCCAAGGACTGTGAGGACCCAGCCTGTGAAAAACAAATCCAAAACAAATAAAATAATCCTGTCTTTTTTTCTAGTCAACCATATTTTTAGTACCATTGGCTAATGTCATTCTTACTAGGCTCCTATATAAAGTAGACTTTGTAAGCAGAAAATTAAAATTAAAAAAGTGATAGCATTTCAAACAGAGCTGGACTCAATTCCTTAACGTGTCTAAACTGTCTGCCTCCATCTGTGTAAGGTAACCATTAGCATCTCATGGGATCTGGAACTCTGAGTCACTTGAAGAAAGCAGCTGCACCTCCCAGGCATGCACTGAATGAGGTGTGAAACGCTGTCTGTAGGCCTTTGTTAGAGCACCTTGCAGATGTTAGTGACAGAGTGGTTCAGGTGATGGATTTCCTTCCAGCTAAATGCCCTGCTCGTAGAAGGGGGACTCTCCAAACAGAGGCATTTCACCTTCCCTTGGTGCTTTAGGGGTTTTTCCTTTTGCAGGTGGGAGGCACCAAGTGTCATGTCTTTCCATATGCCAGGCAGGTGATGAGCACTGCTGGTTTGTGGCAGCTTTTTTGATACCCAGGCTTTCTGTAGTTTCAAGCTGAGTTAGCACAGCCACAGGTTTCTCAAAACATTGATTGACTAACAATTCAGTGTGAGAAAAGGCAGTTTTCTCCAAGCCTACACTTGTCATTGAGTTATTTGATCAGTTCTTCTGCGTACCGCAACTGCAGTGATAAATACCTGAGGCTTAAAGTCAAAAGCATTTTTTTCTCCTATAATTATTTGTTTTGTCTTTTTTCTTTGCGTGACATTTCTCAGTCCCGAAGCTCAGTCACGCATCCAGTGATTAGCACAGACTGCAGAAATGGAGGTAGATGTGAGTTTCCTCGATGCTGTTTGGAGCACCTTCACACCCCAAAATTTAGGGGCATGCAAGAATTCTTCCCTTCAGTGCTGGACAAAGAGGCTGAGCCTCTTCAGCATTGGGGAAGAGATGTTTTAGCAAGGACACTGCCTGTATCTTCAGGCCACGTGCAGTTGGATGCCGTGGAAGGTAGATTGCTTGTTGAGCTCTGGTCTGGACTAGCAGCAGGAGTCTGTATAGGTATCTTAGGCAGGAGGAGGCATAGGATGGCTGTGCAGTGCTTTCTTGTTGCAGGATTGTAATTAGTTTCCTATAGGCAACTGCAGAGTCAATCACTTTTCTGTTTCTCTCTTTACTCCTTAATTATTCCTAGGTCATGGTAGAGAATTCTGACTTCACCCCATCGCAAGTTGGCTGTCTCTTTACTTTCCTTGCCCGTCAGCTGGCCAAGCCCAACAACACACTGTTTGTGAACAGAACGCTTTTTGATCAGGTAAGTGATAGCAGAAAAAATTCTAAAGAGGATCCAACCCCACAGAAAATGTGCCTGGTGCTGCAGACTGAGGCAATTCTGGGGCATTACAAAGCAGGTAGCATCCTGCTGGGACTTTGTAGTTTCAAAGAAGCAGAGTAGTAGAGACACAGTAAGATGTGTATTCCAGCCTACTGCTGGAACTGAGTGTGAAATAGGGTCAGGTTATAGGAGATGGAATTAGTGTAGCAACTACTACACTGCTCTTCTCCATGGAGTGGCAGATTTCTGTGGTCATTAGCATGTCAAAAAACAAACCCTGCAAGGAAAGGAACTAATCTGTTTGTTTGAAGCCCCAGCAATTGTTTTGAGACTCTGTTGTCACTTGTTCTATGTAGGAAGATTATCAGTGTAAGAAAATAAAGAGTGCCAAGTAAAATGGCACTCCTGAACTTACAGAGCTGTTGTTTGTTTTTATCTGGCAGTTTCTAGTTTCTGTGGCCACCATCCTTCTCTGCTGTTTGGAACAGGCTGAAAGACATCAATGTATGCCTGAAGTTTGCACAGATTAAGTTTATATTAGAAATTGTTTGGACTGAGAAGAAGGTTTTAATGGCTACAGTAGTCTTGCTTCAGATGTATACAGATATGTGAACACCGATAAGTAATGGTTTAGAAAACAGAATCACTTAGGTTAGAAAAGGCCCATAAGATCATTGAGTCAACTGTCACTGAACGCTACCAATTCTACCACTAAACCACATCCCTAAGCACTACATCCACATGTCTCTTAAGTTCCTCCAGGGGTGGTGACTCTGCCACTTCCCTGGGCAGCCTGTTCCAATGCCACTCTTTCCATGAAGAAATTCTTCCTGACATCTAATCCAAACCTCCCCTGGTGTAACCCAAGGCACCTTCGTCATAATTTAAGACCAGACAAAAGATTTATGGAGTTTAAATAGATTTGGGTATTGATACATTTTAATTGCATGAATTATGTGATTTTCCTGGGTTTTGGGAGAGATGGCATAGTCCAGGAGAGAAGTCAGAAGGGTTGGAGCAGTGGTTGCAGCTGTTTTGTGTATAGTCCAGAGAAGAACCATGTGGTCACCTGAGTTTTTATATTCCCTGAATTACCAAAGGCTGCCTCTAGATCCAGGTGCAGGGTCATGATTTTCCTTCCTGTGATGTCCTTCAGCAGTTCTTGTTTACTCCAGCAGTCTTAAGTTATAGGATCAAGTAGAGAGTACCTCATAGATTAATAGTTGTAAATTCAAATTGTACCATTCTGTTCTGATTTGCTATTGCCAGTGTTGGTGCTCACAGTCTGCTTGTACTGAAGGCTGCTGGACACTTGTGCATCTTGATGATCAGCAGATTACCTGCATGGTTTGGCTAGCTGCTTCCTTTGAGTGCACCCAAAACCATCTGGAGTTCAGGACATGTGTTTGTTAGTTTACTTGTGCTACAGAAAAAATTCACAGGCTAACATCTATGGCAACTAGACCTCATTCTTGCTAACTTCTGCATCTTCACACAGGTCCTTGAATTTCTTTGCAGTCCAGATGATGACTCCCGGCATTCAGAGAGGCAGCAGGTAATGGCCCTCCAGGAAACATTTCTGTAAGCCCTACGTATGTCCAGGCTGTAGAGCAGAGTTTGGCCTTGGTGGGCATGGATGCTGGCTGATGGTCATAGTGAAGGTTGTATGCCAAAGCAGTTAGCTAATATAAGAGTGATGACCTGAAGGGCTGTACAGAGCAGGACCGAGAGAGGATTCTCCCCAGCATTGTCTTCAAGAGAGGTTAACAGCAGTAAGATCAGAGACAGAACAGTTTTGAGTAAATGCATAACCTTCGTAGCTAATGGGACAGTCAGTTACAAATAAATTGTAAAACAAGCCCTGTGCTAATACAAAGTTTAGTGGAACAGGAGCACTGTACTTTTGAATGGCACTGGCTGTTCAGTTCAGCTGCAATACAAATAACTGCTCTTCCTATCTGCAGGTCCTGTTAGAACTGCTGCAGGCAGGAGGGATAGTGCAGTTTGAAGAGAGCCGTCTTATCCAAATGGCAGAAAAAGCTGAATTGTAAGTTGCTGGGTACAGTATATAAATACTGTCTCTAAAACTCCTCCATGGCCTTTTTTCTTCCACGTCTTGTTTCTGCTCCACAGCTTTGTTTAGGATTGTTTTCCCTATGCATCCACATATGCTTCATTTAATATGTTCACGTTTATCTGTCCCTGTCTCTCTTCTAATCTCACTGGGTGTGCTAGCTCCATCATATCTTACCAGTGCTTTCTGTTAGACCTGTGAGAACCTTTCAGCATGAAACTCTGGGGCTTGATACGTTTTGGCACTTCCTATCCTAGAGCCCAGATTGTGCTCAAACGTATAGTTGTCTGTTTGAATACCCTACCACTGACAGATGGAGATGACTCGCCGGGGTGAGGCCCACAGGTGGATTTTAAAAGCGTGCAAGGGTCTGGAGCCACCCCCACGGTACTTGTTATAGAATTGAGTAGGAGAGACAAAACTCAGTGTCTGGGAAGGCTGAAAATTACCACCATCTCCTTTAGCTGCTTTACCCTTCCAGAAAGCGTCTGTTATGCCTGAACAGAGTCAGCCAGGGAAAGCATCTTCATCCAAGCCTTCAGTTTGAATGTTGCGTGAGTTAATTCACCACACTATGAAGCACCGGAGGGGCAGATGATGGTAGGATGTGCCTTGCCTGTTCTCTGTATGTCCAAGTGGAGTGACCTCATCATATTTTTCAGCCCTGATAGGACTCAGAAACACATTGCTAGCACTTGAGAATCAGAACCACAATCAGTTAGAGCACTGAATATCCATTTTATTTCTCCTTGCTTGTGGGAGCCCAAGACACCAACTCTGCTATTTCTGTTGGAGCTAAAGGACCCATGGCATGAAGCTATTTAGCAGAACCTTCATGCTTTTTGCTTCTGTTGCACCTGTTCTCATCCCATGTCTTCCTGACTCAAAATATTAAAGGTGTTTATTAAAAGCTGAAACTAAGAAGGTGTCATAACACATTACTGAGTCATATTCAGTGTATTTTTTTAAATTAGTGTTGTGCATTAGCCTAGCTTAGAGCTGACTATGTTATGGAAAAGCAAAATGATTTAGGAACAGCAGAGCCATTGAAACCTGATTTCTCATTTTAGCTATCAGATTTGTGAGTTCATGTATGAACGAGAGCTTCGCTACGACAAAATCATTGACTGCTACCTGCGTGATCCAGTGAGAAAGGTGAGTGAGTAAATTTCTCCTTTCTTCTCCATAGTAGGCAGCCTGTCCTCCTGGCAGTAGCATGTGTGGATACAGCAGCCCTGCTGTCTTGTTGTAGTTCTGTCTCAAAACATACTTTCCAGTACTGCTGAGTTTTCTCATAGTCAAGGCTTCTGTAGTTGTGTGCGTGTGTTGGAGAGGAGTTGACTTTTTTTTTTAAGCTTCAGAGCTTTTGGTTTCCCTTCAATTCAATCAGTGCCAATGTGTAAAACTCGAATGCTGATTGTGATTTATTGCAAATGCTACTAAAGGCAATGCTTTTTTTTTGTCATTAGTCCCCTCTTTTTGCTTATTAGTTGTCTATTAGTTGCAAATCCGCTGCAGTTTTTTCAGATATTCTCTTCCCTACTACCATCAAAAGTTGGGGGCAGAGTCTGGCAAACGTGATCTCACCAGCTCCACGTGAATGTGCTATGCTGAAGGTTGTGTAGGTGAAGCAGTAGAGAGAGGTTATGGTAGTGAGGTGGTCAAAAGATGTGGTGCAGGAGAGTATCTGAGCTGAGAACTGTGTAGGACGACCTGGGGGAGAGGCAAATATCAAAGAAGAATTTGGGCATACACCGGGAAAACTCTACCACTCTCTGGTAGAGGAATCTTTTCTCTGCCTATACTTTTAGCTGAGGATTGATGTCTTTTGCTTTTTCCTTGTGAGCAAGAGGTAGTCGTCTACAATAGTGGAGGAACACTTTGACCTTAGTTTTTAACACTTTTAGTGTCATTCTCTGTTCTGCTTCTATTGGCTTTTATTTTATTTCATTTTTTTACTCCTGGTAGCTTTTCAGGAAGCTTCTGACTTGCTTAATAAAGGGAGTACTAGCCCTAAGGTCATCCTCAGACAGTTAATAATAATGCTGTTACCAGCATTGAAGAGCATACTGTACCACTGATGGTTCTATGCTTTACAGGAAGAAATTTTCAACTATATTCACAACATCCTGTCCATGCCTGGCTACAGTGCTGAAGAAAAGCAGGCAGTGTGGAAGAAAGCTTTGGAACATATAGAGGTACAGTCTATCTTACACCCGTGATACCTGAGCTCCTGTTAACTTGCTGACTGCCTGGTGCTCTTCTGTTAGCAGAAGTGTTTTGTGGCTTGAACAAAACAATTAGCTCTCACTTTAAGATGCTTGTGTGGTTTAGTAGTGTCATAATGTAAATGCACCTCTTAAATTCAGACTGGCTTTCTTGGTTTCCTGGTTTCAAGTATTGCTTCTTGGAGGATGGGACTGTATCAGAAGCTGATGGCTTGTAAGTGCTGTGTAACAGGGAAGTTATCCACATTTAGGTGTTGTATCTCCTGAATTTGCAGCAGCAGTGAGCTCAGGACATTGATACTGCTGACTTCACAATCTGTGGTATCAAATTTGTCGTGTTACAGTGATGATAGCATTCAACCTCAATATCCTGGCAATTCTAACCTATAGGAAAATGGGGTCACAGCTTCTGCTGTAAAATGCAGACTTGCTAGACTTTATCTATCTAATAACTTTTCCTATCTCTTCAGTTTTCCTTTGCTTCAGGAGGTGGAGATGTCTGAAATAATTTCCCAGTCAGTAGACAGGGGGAATCCATTATAACTCTAGTAGTTACGAGCTGGTGTCAGTCTCCTCCAGGGTGATTTGGAGGTGAGCCAGGAAAATAACTCTGTCTGTGAAGCAAGCAGGCATGCAGTTGCCCAGACCACATAGCTGAAAGTGGTTACAGAAGTCTGCATCACTCAGGGAGAGCAGAAAGGTACCAGGTACCACTTGGAAGATACAGAATGCTTTTAGTCTCTACCAGCACCTGAAAATAGTCTGCTCTCCAGATGCTCTTCCAGATCCTATGGAATGTGGTGGTGGTGGTGATAATGCTGTGGAAGGCTGACATGCTGCTGTCTTCTTAAAGCAGCTGGTTCCATGCTGGGCTTTCTAGGTTGAGCAAACTGCTGTCCACTGTGCTGCTTTCTTGTGATTGCTTTGTTTTTCTCTCCTACTGAGTACCTGTGTATCTGCTTGTACTGGTATATATGGCACACGTTGCTTGGCTTAGTGGGCGACTGAGCTTTCCTTTCCCTGTACTCTTTGCATCTTCTTCCAGAAATATGTTGGACAAATAACCTTTTCTGTGGGTCACCTTTGTTGGGTGCTGCAGCTGGAATCACCTCCCTCTTTCCTTTTGACGTCTTCCTTTTTCAGGGATTGGTGAACAGTATCTGCAATTTCATGTGGCTTAGGAGCTTACTGGGGACTGAAGGCTTTGTTCCTCTCCAGTGTATTAGTTCTGTTCTCAAACATTCAAAAGGCTTATAACAGTGATTTTTATGAGGACTTTATAGTTTACTAGAATGTTGCCATAATTTTAGGTCTTCAAACAACTGTCCTTTCATCTGCTGAGATATCAAAGCAGGAAAGCAACCTCTTCAGCTGAAACCAGAAGCCTCTAGAGAGGCTTTCCTGTTACTGCCTCTTTCCTGCTGGTTGTGTAATAGAGAGTTTCTGATAGGTGTTTTTTTCTTTTCTCCATCATCCCACCTAGCAGTTGTTCCTTGATGTCCATCTTCAAAATGAAGCCTAAGACCTTTCTTTAATCATAATGTTATTTGTGGTGGTGCTTCCTCTCCTCGGCACGCATGACCTGTGTCAGTACTGCCTTGTCAAGAAGTGGCTTGTTCACAGACGGTTAAAGCTGGGAGACACACAGATCCAAGAGCTGCAGGAAGGCTGGGCCACTGCAGCCATCCTGGCAGCTGTGTTCAGCATGCCTGGGAACTCCCAGCAAAGGCTTCTGCAGAAGAAACAAATGAGGGCCATCATGCTAAGTCTGCATTCCTGCATCCCTCTGATTGCCTTGCTCTGATGTTAAGGTCTTCTGGGGTCATACACCACAGAACTGCTTTACATACAATACAGAAGACAAATTTTATGGTGGAAACCTCACGGATGCTGTTTCTGTGATGTGTTAGCTTTAATCCTTCAGTCTGGAAAAGTAGTAACATCATTATAACTTGCTTTTCTCTCTTTACTGTGGTGTGTTGCCCCCAAACTCAGTGAATGCCAGCTGCTATGTCTGTCTGGAGACCAAGCTACTGATGACTAACTTCAACTTTTTTCCTTCAAAATTTATGTTCATAGATGTTTTCTTTCTTTATCACATTTCCAATTGTTTTCGTTTATTTGTAGGCTTAGCAGGATCTTTTGTGAAGGGTTGTCAGGTACCCAATAGTGGTTGGAAGCAGTTGCTTCTCATCTGGAAGCATTGGGAGTGAAAACTCATGTTCTGTGTTGTGTAAACTGGTATTATAGGAAGACTTTTGGGTTAGGCTTGACAGGAGGCAAACCCACAAGCATCTTAAAGATTTTTTTTCTTATTACTCCATAAAGAAATTTTACATTTTTTTTTTTTCCATGTCTGAACAGATATCAGAGGAATTAAGTTATGGGAAATCTGCAGTTAAACCTCTGATTTGGTTCAGTTCAAGCCCCTTAAACGCTAAGAAATGTCCTAGAGTCAACTGATGGCTTTGTTTCCTTTCTGTTGCTGGAACTCTTCCCAGCTGGTACTAGCCGGTCTTCTTGGCATGAAGTAAAGCACAGCTTTCAAAAAACTTGATGAAATCACTTCCTCAAGTGAGAGCTGAGATGGCTTTTACATGCCACCCTTCTCGTTTTTTTCATAACCATTTTTTGTATGATACTACTTGTTATTTTAGAGCTTTCAGCTTTCGTCTAGGGAAAGATGCTGTTACAGTATGAATGGTCTTGCTGATGCTGCATAATTACATTATCTATAAAAGTAATGATTTTTACTGTGTTTCTCACTCCAAAGGAGTTACTGCTACTCAGCCCATGTAAAGCAGCTGACTTGGTGGCCATCCACTTCACTGAGCAGATTGAGAGCATCCTTGCAAACCTTCAGGTACAGTGTCAAAGCTCATTAATGTTGGCACTTCTTTACAGTGAGGTTGCTGTTCTTGTAAGAAATGATGGCTGGGGGTAATGGCTAGTTGGTGCTGTGTCAGAAATGGGGAAAAATAGCTTGGCAGGTACTCTGCTGCAGGAATTACCTCAGATGGATTATTGCACCTGCTTGTAAAGTTCTGACCATAAAAACTTATGATCTGTGTGTTGCTGTTTGCATCACTTGATAATGCAGTTTTCAGTTTGGAGTGCAGTATGGCTTGCGTTCACAGATCAGCAAATATTCTTGAAGAGTGATGCATAATTATTTACTCAAGGCAAATGTCTGAAGACACCAGCCATGAACCATGAAAGTAGTTCAGGAATCACTGCTTTATAGCTAATTACTTGAAGTAATAATACTCTGTCTCCTCCTGTTGTACAGGACCAGTTCTTACTCTTTCAATTTCTAAGGAGTCTGCTTGATCCGAGGTATGTAAGCAAATCTGACCTTTTGCAAACTACGTGGCTTAAAACATTTTTATTTGGCACAGTGCATCAGTATACAGTCTGCACCCAATCTGGGGGCTTAGAAAAGGTGAATTGCTCTTCAGACTGCCCGAAGGTGAGAAGGGTAGCACAGAAATAAGTGCTCTAGGGATGATCTTAAAGCAGAGCCCACGCCTGCCTTCCTAACTGGGAAGCAGTGTGGGTTCCAATAAATGTAATGTAACATCTCCCCCACGTCAGGGGGAAGTGGGCATTGCCCTAACAGCTTCTCTGGGGAGGCTGTGAAATGGTTCCCCTGTGACTGAGCTGACATTTCTGTTCTCGAGCACCCACTGGTTTGATTACTTGACCAAGCTGCCCAGATTTCGCGTACACAGAAATGTGTTTTGATCTATTGACAGTTTGCATTTCTATCATCTCAGAATTCTTGCCACGTCTCATTGAAAGCTTTTAACTAGTTACTTGTTCCATCTGCTCCTGTTCTTTCAGTATTTCAGCACTGAGCGTTCTCTTTTCGTTGAATCAGTTTCAAATGCTTCAAGACCTTGATGTTATACATTTATTTTGTAAGGCATTTATCTATGCACATATCCAATAGCGATTGCTCATGCTATTAAAGGAGAGATCCCGCTTTGTCAATTAGCTACAAATTAATTACGCTTTATGAAGAGGAGGAGTTGGAAAAGGTAATGTATTTAGATATTAAATATAGTGTCGATGTTTCAGTTCTCATTGGAGTACAAATGCATGTTTTAGATGATCGGTTTGGATTTTCCTTAAGTTCTACCATTGTCTTTGTATGGAAGGGATGAACTCCCATGCCTCGTATGAATTTATCAGCATTCCTCTTCTACCTGTGCTTTTAACTCCTCTAATTCGCTACTGCAGTGTGATGTTCTGCATCCCAAGTAATGGAGATGGCTCTGTAGTGCCTGTGATGCAGTTGCCAGGTTACTCAGTAAGCAAAAGTGGGAAAGTTGCACAGGAAAGAACAAAATTAAGTGCTGTGAATTCATGTGTGACTGTAACTGACCTTAAAGAGGGAGTTCTCAAGGTGTAAGCTGTTGTTATTGAATTATGTTGCCAGTAAGAAACAGAGATCCTAGATTACTGGAGATTACTTTTTTTTTCTTCCTTTTTTCCTTTTATTTTTATCTCTTCAGTACCATTCAAGGTCCTGTGTGTTATTTCTCAGTGCTCTGAGGTTGTCTGCTTCTACGACAAAGAGAGCTGACCTGTACCCCAAGGGGGGAGGAGGAAACCTGACTGTGCAGGACCCAATCTGTAGATATAGCCATACTTTGTAGCGTACTGATACCTTCAATAGTGACTTGGTTCTTGTCACAACATCTTGTAATTTCAGTCAATCTACGTATTTATATGCTTCTTCTGAACAAAATTTGTATTAAAATAGAGAATCAAAGAAGCTTGGATTGTCTCAGAAACAAACTATAGCTTGATGGTACGGGGGACAAGGCGCGTCACGCTGCTGTAGCGATACTGAGTTGGTGGAATTGCATTAGGGATTAATTTGGCCCATTTAATTTAGCTGGAGATTTATTTTAAAGGAGCTGGGAGGGGGAAGGGAGAAAGCAGGGTTAACAGGAATTGCTCAGGGAAATGAAAACTAAATGTCCTTATGCTCGTATCATATAAGCAGCCACAGAAAATGGAGAAAGTAGTATGTTGCTCAGTTCACTAATCACAGCCACTGCCAGTTTCCACTTCACACTCTTTTCTTAAAAAAAAAAAAAAAAAAGCAATGAAGCATGTCTGTTTGCAATACAAAGTCATACGTTGTACTAACTAATTTAGCAACTCAGTGTTCTGGGTCCGTACATGTATCAACAGATAGCAAAACTTGCAGGGTGTAACAGAGGCTCTCCTGGCTGACAGCTAACCACAGCTTCACAAGGCTCAGCTGTGCCATGTTTTGTGAGGAAATGGTGGTGGTCTCTTCCTTTTAGAAAGGAGCACGCAGAGTGTGGCTGGGGAGCTGTTTGCCATGGGGATGAAGGAGAACCTGATTGTGTTGGGCTGGGCAGGACCTGCAAGGCTCAGGACAGCAGCTTGGTTTTTAACATTACCAAAATCTGTTCCCTTACTGATTGTCTGGATTTCTCAAGTGAAATGGCTAAGGAAAAGATTGTTTTGCTCGTTAAGTCACATACTGGGTGTCAGAGTTATTTCCATACTATAATTTTGTTCTCATACTAAAAATGTGTGGCTTGCCATTTTTCCCATTTTTGTAGACAGAAATTACTTTAGACAAGTGCTTTTTTTTTTTTTTTTTTTTCCCTTTCTTTCCCTCAGTCTAATAGAAGAGTGGAACACTTTTTGGAATGCTACAGCTTGGATACCGAGTTTTGCATGGTTGTGTCCATATTTTGGACAGCCTGGTTGTACTCTTTCATTTCTGGACAAATATGATTTCTAATCAAGCAGTTGACGTTGCAGTTGCACGAGGCTTCTTTTGGCTTGCTGGAGGCACAGTGTTCTGGTCTTTCTTGGCTGATGGGAATCTTCATAGCTCCCAGGAAGCAACAGAATCATGTGCTATGTTCAACTTTTCCCATCACACAGCTATAGGATTGGCACATCTGTGCATCCCCTGATTATGAATTCCTGGTCAGAAGAGTAACAAAACTAAATGCATATCATGATCTGTTTTCTTTCCCAGAGGAAGCTTCAGAATAGGCCTAAGAGCCACGTTGCCTAGACAGGATCAACTTCTGCTGTTCCTCTGTGTAATCAATCTGAGATCTGCTACATGAGATTTAATCTGCAGTGGTGGGGAGCTGCTGTTCATTTTGAAAGGCTGTACGTAGGTGCTCTGTCTCTAAGAAGGATCATCAATATCATCCCAACTCTTGGAAATCTCTTGTTTCGTGTTGCTCTTTAAAAACAAGATGAGTAAAGAACAGTCAGGAAGCAGGGACAGCTGTGGGAACTGGACACAGTTTTGTTCTATTTTCCCCACATTATAAGTTTGCTTCATAAGCCAAGGGATTGGGAAGCGTTCATTGCACGAAGCACTGCTGCTGCTGGAAGGGTTTTGGAGAAGTTCCTTTCAGAGGGAGTTAAACTGGGATCTGAGTTTTGCTTGTAGAAGTTATCTGGGCTGCTGTCAGAAGGAAAACTGCAGTTTGGCTTTCTGAGCAGCTCAGGGCAGGCAGAGTTACCCATAGCAGTGTGGGGTCTGCATTGCTGGGTGTCTGGCCATCGCAGCAGAGGAGATCAGGGAGACAGCAAGGGCAGGAAACACAGCAGTGAGTGGGGACTCCACCTGCCTGTGTTGATTAAGCAGATCTCATGCTGGGAAATGAGGCAGATATTTTTAGTTCCTGTTTAATACAGTTCTGTATGGCAGCTGATTGCAAAACTCTTGAGAGCAGAGGCAGCCTTTGGCTCAGTCTTGAGCAATATGCAGGGAATGTTCACACTTTTACAGGTGGAAATTTGCCAATGACCCAGCACTAATCAACTAGTGTGTAGTTACGGACTCTACAAGGGCAATTTGCTAGTTCTGTTCAGTTTGACAAGAAATACTGAACAAAAGTGAGGATGTTTCCCTAACAGAAGCATGAATACATATCTGAGTAAAGTAGATAGAGAGGTCATATTCCAGTGGAAGATGGATTAAAAAGTGATAATGTGGATCAAAGAACAGCTTCAGTAACAATAAGCAAAAGGCAGTATTTCTTCAAGCATGCTTGGAGGAGCTCTAGAGGACAGACACATAGTCAGCATCTGAAAACAGCTCAGATCACAAAGCTTATCAAATAAATTAGGTGGGCTTTTGCGTGTCTTTGCCATTGAGTTGCTGAAGAGATATCTGTGCTGGAACCTTTCTTCTCAGGGATCTTTAGTAGTTCAGTGTATGCTGAGGCATTGGTAAAATATGTTGTGGAACAAATGGAATGCCTCCTAACAGACTCTAGCATGAGGAACTAGTAGAGATGCTGTAATTTTGCTCTTACAGCCAAATTTTTTACTTCTGTATTAAGCATAAAAGGCAACACACGATTGAATTAGAAGCTCTTCTTTCCAGCCAAACTTTTGAGCTGTGCTTTTTATATTCCAGAGAAGGCATCAACCAAGACCTTCTGCACCTACCACCTCACATCACGGAGCAGTTCATCGAGCTGCTGTGTCAGTACAGCCCTGACCAAGTTCTGGAGACACTGAAAGTCCTGGAGTACTGCAGGCTGGAGGAAACCATCCAGGTAGAAAAGACGCATTATAAGGACACGGGGACTGGGGGAAGCATTCACATCAGCTCCCACCAAAGTGGTGGATCAGTTCTTCAGTATTTGGGCCCCTCAAGCTGCTAAACTGCAGCACAGTTAGCTGTATTTAATGTACTGATCTTGAGTTTAGTCTCAGGGCTTAAAGAAAGGCTAATAGTGCACTGAATCTTCTGAGTAACTGCAGAATACAGTCTGTGTTAATTCTAAATAATGTGTTGAAGGTATCTGAAATAATACAAGCCAGGGTTTTGGGGTAGCAGCGCTGCCAAAATTTGACTACTCCTGGACAGTGACTATTTCTTCCCTTATGAAAATTTTGACTTATCTGTCCTGGATGTGGATTTCATAAATTAAGAGATTGTAATGCTGATGGTGGCAATATAGTGCAGCTTCAGAACCGAGGCAGTGTAAGCAGGGGAGGGGGGCAGAGTCCTGCTGGTGCTCGGTCTGGTTGATGTGCCTGTGCAGACACATCTCTGAACACGCAGCTGTCCTTCTGGGGAGTAAACAGACTCTGGCAGATATCTTAAGATAGATGTTCACTTTTTATTATTATTATTATTTTTAAACTTAGATAACCCAGAAACATCAGCTCCATGAAGCTTCCTCATATTTACTGGAGAAGAAGGGAGATATCCGTGGTGCCTTTCTGGTTATGCTTGAGGTACAGTACTCTGGAATTCTGAATGTGGCATTTTTGCCTGAAGTCCTGAGTGTCACAGTTTTGCCAGGCTCTTCATCAGCATGATGTCTTGTGTTAAGACTTGATACTGCCATTGCTTCCCAATTTCCCACTGCAGTCCATGTAAGAGTTTATCTTGTGTCAAAAAATGGCACATTGAGTTGTGTGCAGGCTCAGCAGATCACTGTACTTTTCCAGCTTACTGTGAAAGCTGTCTTTGAACATTGAATGGATAATAGATACTGAAATTTGGTTTTCTTAATAAAAAATAATGTTTTAGCTTTTATTTTCCTTTCAATATTTGGAAAGCAATGTATACTGTGCTAGTTGTACTGGGGAGGAAAATAAAGACAAGCCCTAGTAGCCATATCTTTTTAAAAACACTTCCATCAACGTTCTGCAAGCTTACTGTTCTGAGATCTCTTTTGTTTCAGCGATTGCAGAGCAAGTTGCTGATGCTTACACAAGATGATGGAGGTAAGTTACCAACTTAAATTCCACTTTCTCTTAAAAAAGGATGAATGCAAAAAATACAAAATGTATGTCTGACAAGTGGCATAATGAGGTCCTCTTTCAGGTTTTTAGATATTGTGGTGACATTTTTTTAACTTTACATCCATGTGGCTGTGGCAGTTATTCTGATTGCACTTCCTTCATCTGTTACTTTGATCACTGTTGAGACTTGTAAACAACCAATGAGTTTTATTGTGTCTGCTCAGTAGTTCTGTTAACTCCTGATTGTAGCTGTTACTCTTAGTGCCTTACCAGAAATGTTTTCCTTGTTACAATCCATTCAGACTCATTACTGAGCCTTACCAGTCATTAGCTATGAACAGTGATGATGTTGAATATAGAAGCAACTTCTTAAAAAAAAAAAAAACAACAAAACTAACCCTTCTCATGGAAGTAAGAATGTTCTGCCTACAGAAGACGAGCACTCTTCACTAGCCCCAGGATTCAAGGGTACACCTAATCAAATGCTGTGCTTGTATTTGTTACTTGATTGCGTCCTGAACTACAGCTAAATCTTCCATATTTGATTACGTGAGAAATCTTAAATGCTACAATACACAGGGCATCTATTGAAGTGCAAAAAATCAGGACCTGTCTTTATAATGCAGTAGTTCACTGTAGGGAGCAGCTTTTAGTAGAACAGCATGAATTTATTTTGCAGAATGACTGGGAGTTAACATACCTAATCATTTCTGTAATGGCAATTTATTTTTCACCCGACGCTTAGGTTCAGCAGAACTCCCCTTGCTCAAAAGCATTGAAGATACCCTAATGAAAACAATTGCCCTTTGCCAGAGGAATTCACACAACTTAAACCAGCAGCAGCGAGAGGTAGGGGAATAAAAACCCACATCACTGCATTTCCAGAGGCATTATCTTCATGTCTCCTTCCTTTCCCCATCTATTCCATACTGGCACATCTCAAGCAGCCGTTGTTTTGCTCTGCCTCGTCGTCTTGTTGCTCAGGTTTTAAACCCACAAGAGAAATGTTCACTTGTAAGGGTGAAGCACAAAATAAAGCGCATACCAGCAATAGAGAAGAAGATTAGACCGTATCCTTTTTCCATTTTTAGCTGCAGTTGAAATTTTGGTTGAATGTTAATCAGACTCTAAAGAAAGCAAAAGATCATGGCTTTTGTAGCACCACATGAAGGCACTGACATGCTTAGGTTGGAGCTATCTTCGTGGTGGCGGAAAGCTGCTGATGTTACCTGTACTGTGACTGTGGAATTCTGCTGCTCTGAATACTTCAAATCCTGAATTTAATGTCAGACTGATCTTTAAGGGCTGGAGACGGTACAGCTTGCCTCAGCTCTTGCAGAGAGAATTAGGCTGTGTTTTCATTTTGCTGATGTCACTGACACAGAACCTATTTTTATTTCTAATAGAGTGCTTAACATAGGTAACTGAATTCAAAAAAATGCTGTGTCTGAAGAGCTGGCACGTCTGGAAGTCAAGAATGAAGTAAAAGTAGATTCCTTATGTTATCACAATTCCAGGAAAGGTACAGTGAGAAAGGGAAAGAGGGAACAACAGGAGCCAGAGGTGTTCTGTGCTCAGATCTCAGTCAAACAGTATCTTGGTATAAGATAGGAGCAACCTGGACTGCTGTTCTTGAGTACTTTGTGATGACTTTAATGCATTTCACTTCTGTTTCTCTGAAGACAAAACCTGAGAAATGTAATTCTGTTTTTCTTAATGTGGAAGTGAGCCTTTAGAAATGAGCTGTGATACTGGTCACACCTCATTTTTGCTGTGTTCTTACTATTTTTTTCTTGCATTCAATTCTTTTAGGCCCTCTGGTTTCCTCTGCTGGAGGCTATGATGTCCCCACAGAAATTGTCTGGCTCTTCACAGTACCGATATGCTGAATGTAAGTATTTTGACTTTTTGTGACCCCAAATCTGCATGCTGTCTTTCCTCCTCTGCTGACTGAATAGATGAAAAGCAGTTCTGTTACTCACTTCCTGTTCCTGCTGCTCTTGCAGTTGATCTAGCTTGTAGTGGCTGTAGCACTAAGCTCAGTGAGGTCATATGGGGAGGCTGCAGCTGTTGGGTACCTCTTGTTTTTAGCCCTGGATGAAGGAGGGACCCTACCACAGCCCCCTGTACTCAGCTGTTCTGTTGTGATGGTCTCTGTGAAAAACAATGCACACAAAAGCTTTCTTGGCTCTGAATAGGCTTGAAAACTTTGGTAACTCTTGGCATAACACTGCCATCTTTTCTGCCTGGCCTTTTTGTGCTCTGTCTTTGCATCTGCCTGTTGTACCTAAAACCAGCAGAATGTGAATACATCAGCTAAATTCTCTAATCTTAGTTCCAGCTCTCTGAATCTATTGTGGGTGTCAGTAACACATCTAGAGTAGCATTCTTGAAAGGCCTCCTTTTATGGGTGATTTAAGACATCTTGGGACATAATAGTGCCTCTTGCTTGATTGCAGCCCTCTACTTCACAGTGGCTGTAGTCACATGTGGCTAACGATTGCAGTGTGTTACAAGAAAATGTGATGGTTGTCACCTTGTCTGGGCTCCCCTTTTCTTCCCTTCCAGTTGCTGTTAGCTGTATCTGGATTCATGGGGATAGCCTTGTGTGGAGTAGAATGAATCAAAAATAAAAATCGCCTCTCTTCCCTCAACTCAACTTTGCCTCTAAATTCAGAATGCTCCCTAGGTTAACTGTTTTGAGAGCTGATGCCTGCTGAAAAGATGTTGTCTGAAGTGATGCCAGAATTGGCAAGAACGTAATATGCTTGGATACCAAAGAACTGGTTTTGTTTTCATTCTTAATGTGCTAATTCCCAAACTGCTCTATCTTATTATCCCCACCAGGAAGCTGAATTGCTGTTGTCCACACATATCAGATATTGGCTCCTACTGTAGGGAATTGGGGAATCAAGAGGGAAAAAATGTTTCACGCAAATGCTAATGCTAGGAAATTTTAGAGTCAGTGGGATTATAACATGAAGAAGGGATGCAGGTTGAAAAAAGTGAGTGGCAGTGTTACAAAGAAAGGCTGAAGATCTAAAAGTTTACTGTATGTAGGAAGTGGGAGGGGAAGCACTGTGATACTGACACTTTAGAAATGCTTAGTGCAAAACGTGTGCAAGGTAAAAAGTGATAGAACTGTTTTCATATTAGAAAAGATGAACTGAAATGTAACTAACCTGAAAGATGCATCTCTTTACTCCTTGAATCCTAATGAGCGTTGGTGACTTTTCATGCATGGTGTTTCAGCCTTGAAGAGTTTGACAATGCAAGTGCTGAACAACATGGCTGCATTTATTGCTCTTCCTTCAATCCTGCAGAGAATCCTACAGGTGAGTTTCTGAGGGGGAAAACGTAGCAAACAAACTTTTACCAAGCTGTGCCATTCAGTTACTGGGAAGAGCTTGAACACATTCCTGATGTGGTGGCAATTGCTGTCAGATTAACTGATTGTCTGATCCAAAGTATTTCAGTAAACATTTAGTTAGTGAGAGTAAGTCATAAAACTTGGTAGCATGACCTAGAAGGCTTGGCAGTCTCAGGAGATGTGGGAACACACAGACTTGTGTGAAGACAACTGAGGTAATTTCTGCAAACCAAAAGAAATATTATCTCGAAGGTTGTAATTACTTTGAGACTGAAACTAGCAGTTCTGGAGGCTGCTCCAGCTGTAAAGCCACTATTAACTGCTCAGAACTACCTTTGTTGAAAGGCATTTAGCTGAGATGCTGGGGTAGATGGTTATGAAAACACTAAATCAAAGTTTGTGGGCTTTGAAGAGGAGAGATGTCAAGACTGCGCCCTTTTAGCTGATGGTACAATACAATTTTAGGGATATGTTGTTTTTTTTTTGTGGCAGCAGACATCTCACAGAATTGCTGACTGCAGATATATTGGGTTGAATGATCATAAGCAGGTTTGTGTTGAATTGTTCAGTGGAGGAAGGAAGGAGGAGGAGGTTGGAAGGTGTTGAATTATTCTTCAGTTTCTATCACAGATAGAGGAAGAAGTGGAAAAGCTGCAGACTTCACAGGGTGAGTGCACACCTGTAGCAGCCTGTTAGTTTGATCTTGAATATTAAGCACAGTCTTGGATTTTGGAGAAAGTCGTAATTAATGACATTGAAAGATGTTGTAAAAGAGTGGATAGAAAGCTGTGATCAAATAAAATACAGTTTTATCAAAGGTAGAAAGCATCAAGCAAACCGAATGTCTCTGTAATAACATTTGATTTGGTTTTACTGGAACATTAGGTACAGTTTCCCATGGAGTGTTATTTGATGTTTAATATAGGCAGGAAATGATCCAGAAGCTGTGAATGAAGAGGTTGGAGGTTGGCAGGGAGGCTTTCTTGGGTGGTACTGAGAATAACCAGAATGGAGAGAAAGGCAGAGCAGTGACCACTGTGAAGGTAACACAACAGGGAGGTGTTACTCTTTGGAGGAGGATCCCATTCTCCCTTGGGAAGACTTAGAAACTCTTGTGCAACCCTCAAATATTTCTTGCCCTTTTTTGTTTTTAGAGTCTCTCTTTTAGTAGGAAAACTCTCTACTACAGCCTCTATAGAAACTGGCATTTGTGTCCTGGAGGCAACAAAAGAATGAAAAACATTTCAGCTGCACAGTGAAATGGTTGGTGTGGAGAATCATAGAATGGCCTGGGTTGAAAAGGACCACAATGCTCATCTGGTTCCAATCCCCTGCTATGTGCAGACCAGGCTGCCCAGAGCCACATCCAGCCTGGCCTTGAATGCCTCCAGGGATGGGGCATCTACAACCTCCTTGG
>JAOWBP010086519.1:4619-26609 GCA_028571105.1 Tragopan temminckii
CAATTATGCTAGTTGCATTAATTAAGAGGCAGTAATGGACTTCCATGTGCAGATGAGCTAAAAATTTCATAGTATAATTTTTAAATTACACCGACATCTTCTTTCTCTCATACACATCTGACCCTCAAGGAAGATTTGCACTCTAAGGCCAATGTGGTAACAAACACGATTCTCAGTTGCCAGTTTTATGACATGAAAGCAGCACAAATAGCAATTAGAAACACTGGATACTGAGCAAGGCTGAAACCAGCTTTGTCCACAGAGGTCAAGAGGAGCACATCCCATCCCACTGGTGCTGCTGTGTGACAGCACTCAGTTGGTGGGGCTGAAGCTGCTACCTTCAGATTTGGGGATGTGGCACAAGCATTATTTTTTCATAAGTATTTTACAATAGGAATGATGAGGCAGTGGCACAGGGTGCCCAGAGAAGTGGTGGTGCCCCATCCCTGCAGACACCCAAGGTCAGGCTGGATGAGCTCTGAGCACTGATGGAGCTGTGGGTGTCCCTGCTCAGCACAGAGAGTTGGACCAGATGGCTTTTAAGGGTCCCTTCCACCTCAAATGATTCTATTAGCATTAATATGGGGGCTGCACAAAGAAAAGAGAAGGAATTCAGTAGCGCTTATGGACTTGAATGCACAACTTTAGCTCGCAGGCCCTTTAACAATCTCGCTCAGTAACTCTCAGAAGTAAAACTAATGAATTCCTACTGATACAAGATCCCTGCATAATGACCTTCCACAATCTGCCATCCTTGTAACACAGAGCTATGTGAACATCTGGACTTTCAGGAGGAAAAATTTGTGCGCGGAGTGTGACCCAAGCCTTGTTTCCAGATTTCCTTAGGCAGATATGCTCTGCTCCAAAATTAACAGACCTCTCAGTGTCATTAAAACCAAAATCTTACCCACGCTCTTTGTAGTGCAAGGCTGAGCTGTCAGAAAACTAAGGCGTTCGGTTCAGTACAGAATCTGATACAAAACAGGACTGTGTTTTCTGCTGGAGAAAGCCATTCTGGGCAAGATCACCAATAGACAGCATGATGCTGATTATGTGCTACTGGGCAACACTATACAAGAGCTTTTAGGAAAAAAAGCAGCAATAAAACAAAAAACAGACCAAGGAGGTCCCTGAGCATTATTCCAGACCAAGCCTAAACACACCTTGGAAAACCCATCAGCATCACTGCAGCAGGAAGGAGGGATGACGGAAGGAAGACATTCACCAAAGTGTGAGCACCGTGCTGCAGTTACAAACCAATGGGACTGAGAGGCAGCCAGCAGCCATTAAACACACTGCACAGACGTACCAGTTTGCAGTTCCTGAGCGAAACAGAAGATTTTGCACATAGCTGCTGTCTCAGAGCATACATACAGCTGGGAGAGCTGCTGAGATGCAAAAACGTTAGAAACCAAACACTTCTAAAACATTGGAGAAACTCACCTCAGTACAACTGAAGCAGCCAGAGAAGTCTTGCAGTAGTTTATCTTTCTGTAAACAAAAAAATAGGTTGAACACAAAGATCTCATTTGAGCCAGTGAGAAGCGCAAGGTAAGGCACGTTGTGTTCAAGCTGTTTCATTGCTGGACAAGCTGTCTCAGTGCATGTCATCTGAGGACAGAGATCCTCTAAGGTTAGAGGATGCCATAGGAACCTTACTAAGGCTCAATAACTTCACCAAATACGGGGCCCAAGCCCCACAAAGCCTGAAGGCAACACTGCCCAGAAGGGAAGAATTCTGGAAGGAAGAAAACGTAATCTTGTTTTCACTTCCCTAGCAAAGCTGTGTGGGAGGACAGACATTGTTCAAGCACAGATCTGAGAAAGAAAGCAGAAAAAAAACCCAACAACAACCACCACCAAAATCTAGAGATTGTAACTTCATTGAGGTTTCATAAGGCATAACAGCACCAAGCAAATTCTTCACATCTAAGGCCTCTGCAGTATTAAATTCATTTAGAGAACTGAAAGACATAATACTTTGTACTTTCTAGATAAAAGCACCGTTGTAGTCATCCGGGTGTAGAAGGGCTTTAGTCTCCCAAAAATATCAAATGCTGCAGTGCAGAAACTCCACAACACTGCAAGACTCAGCTCTGAATCAGATGGGCTGATTCATTCAGAAACAAGGTGCTGCGCTTCTCCCCTTGATCCTGCTCAGCAAGCTGCTGCAGCCCACTGAGAACAAAGCAGCTTCTGCTACTTCATGTGGCAAATGAAATAAAATCTCTTCCTTTGAGTGTTTACAGAACAGGGCTCCTCACCCAGCTGCCAGTGAGCCACGAGGCGGCGGTGGCAGCACTGAGGAATGGGACTGGGAGGGCAGGGGTGGAGAGCTGGGAGAACAGAGCTGAGAACTGGAGATAGTTTGGTCGTTTGCTTGTTACCATAACATAGCCAAAAAAAACCCAAAAAACAACAACCAAGACCTGAGAAATGCCTCCATCCCTGGAGGCATTCAAGGCCAGGCTGGATGTGGCTCTGGGCAGCCTGGTCTGCTGGTTGGTGACCCTGCACACAGCAGGGGGTTGGAACTAGATGATCACTGTGGTCCTTTTCAACCCAGGCCATTCTAGGATTCTGTGAAAAGAAAAAGTTTACAAAGTTGAATAAATCATGCAGATTGCTCCCAGGAGAGAAAGAGAGATAGACCAAGCAGCATAAAACAGGCCTGGATATTAACAGATGAAAATGTTGAGTAAGCGTTTTTACAAGGTTAGCTGAAATATATCTCAAAGCTGGAAATTCAATCTTCTTGTTTTTGTTGGTTTTGTTGAACATCATCATAAATAGTTCTGGCAAACATTAAAACACAGTACACCTTACTCCCACTTGCTGCTATTTGATATTAAGTGAGTTCTTTTTACTTTGTTTCTCCTAAGCCATAAAAGCAAAGTCCAGTAAGTCCAGTAAGAACAGTGTGAGTTACTCAGAGTGGGAAAAGAAGAGCATTCATTGCGTTGCCCAGCTCATGTCAACCTACCAGTTGGGCATCACACAGCCCTTCTGATCTGAGCCCTCCTTGCTAGTGCCAAGAGATCTCATTTTCACAAGAAAGCTTTTATTTGTCCTCTACAGAGCACTGCAGAAATTTAGCACGAACCAAAGAGCAATAATCCATATAAGCAAACCAAACAAGTTCCGTACGAAACAGAAGGCTAAAAGAAGCTATAGGCACCAAAACAACCCCAAGCATCCTGGTCTTCTGCCTTATTGTTCCATCAAGAAAAGAAAAAACTTCCCAGAAAGAGTGGCAGTGCATTGGCATAGCTGCCCAGGGACTGGTGGGTCACCATCCCCAGAGGTGCTCCAGAACTGTGGGGATGTGGCACTGAGGCACGTGGGGATGGGCATGGAGGGGTGGGGTTGGGCTTGGGGATCTTAGAGCTCTTTTCAGCCTGAGTGATTCTGTGATTCTATGAAAAAGACACACTACATTAACACAGAGGGGCTGATAAATAAGCAGACAGTACTGCACTATTTCAGCCTACCAGGCTATGCCACCTGATCACGTTTTCCCCAACAGTGGGCACTTGACTGCACCATTTCCATATTTTTATACAGACGGAATACAGAGGCTCTTAGCAACACCAAATGCACACAACTTATCCACAAGCGAAGCTATATTCCTAAACAATTTGCCTAGACAAAGAAACAAAAGCCTTTATTAAAATACATTCCTACCTCTTTTCTTGCTTATTTAGAAGTTCTCTTTACAGACACAGACAGCACGGAGCATCGTTGTGCTGGTGCACTTCACACAGTTATCAGAAACAAAGCCATGCATCCCCAGGTGTGCCGATTTTTAGGAGCTACGGCCTGATTTATGAGGAACAGCAGCTGGGCACTTCAGTCTCTTCCTCTGTGTTTCAACATGCCTCACTGATACCAGCCACAAACCACCAGGGAATTGCTCCTTGCCAGGACCATCCCTTATTTTAAGGAGATTGTTTGATGCTTTTATCAGCTTCCACAAATACTGAGCTCTGCGCTGTTTCCTGAGATGTAGTACTACTAAAACACTGGCTAGGCCCTGCCAAGGTCATTGAAAAGCCAGATTTTTCCCCAGTTTACAACTCAGGATGGAAGGCAAAAAGTTCATCTGTTCGCACTCCTCATATCCAAGCAGTTTGGAAGGGAGATCTTTCCCTTTTTTCCCTTAGTGCTAAGGATTGCACTGAGCTGGGCAGGCAGGAACTGTCACAGCTGTGTCATCAGGATCCCCTACAAATGGCCCTCACATCACTTCACCAGAAGAGTGAAAAAGTCCTCCTGTGGCTTTTTTTTTTTTGTGTGTGTGTGTGTTCTTTCCCCTCAGCCTTTCTGCTGGCGTTATTTTCCAGCCACCACAAATCTCTGCTGCAAATTGCTGTTATGTACTGTGTTCATGGAAGAGGGCTTGGGGAGAATTAGAGGCAAGCATTGTCTTCCTACATGATGGAAAAATAGAATTTTGCACCTTTTCCTTCCCATTGCTGGCTGTATCCCGAGGTACCACCAGGCTTCTTCCAATGCAAACACTGTACAGGCACTGCGTTACCTCCATAGTCCACAGCACACAGTTACAGACAGAAAATACAACCAGGGAATGCTCTCACCATGTGTTCCTGCAAGCTGGAGGAGTGCCCTCAGCTGCAGGGATGATGCTGCAAAGTGTGGACAAAACATGCAGCAGCTCAGGGTGCACCTGAAACAGGAGCTAAGCTACTCAGAACCTGTCCAACAGGATGCATTGCTGTTGGGGCTGTATTTATGGGCATCAAGGTGTACTTGCCAGGCTTCCTCCAGAGCACAAAGGGAAAAAGAAGGAGTGTGAACAAGTAATTGCTGACTTCTGCAAATACGAAAGGGCTCTGTTCTGCTGCATCCACTTAACAACGAGCAGAGATTGTTTATTCTCTCATATGCTCTTTGGCCATTAAGGCTGTCTTGCTTGTGCTTGAAGAAAATGAATCTGCTTTATCTCGACACCTCTGATAAATTCTGGCAATCCTGTTTACTTGTTTTGCTTGCAACTGCTAAGATGCAATGAAAAGCGTGCTTATTGCTGGAGTTGGTTGGAAATGGTTCCACGAAACGTTTTCTCTGCCAAAAAAGGTGCTACACCAACACAGGAATGTTTTGTGGGTTTTTTTGTTTTTGTTTTTTTTTTGTTTTTTTTTGTTTTTTTTGAAGGGAGGGGGAAGAATTTTGATGCATTCCTCAATGGAAAGTACTGGCAAAAAATATACAGAAGGTTTGATTCATACCATTTGAATGCAACAATAATCCTGAAGCTTGAGGTTGTTTTTTTCATTTTGCTGCTGATCATAGCAGAAGCAAAAATAGTTCCATATTGGAAATGGCTCTGGCCATGTCCTTAGGCCAGCAGCAAAAGAGAGAGACACCATGCTGCTCTTTGGATCCAGCACCTTTTCTTCTCCCATGCGAGGATAAAAATCTGCAAACAGCAACCTCATGGAATACAACTTCCAACCTCATAGAATACAAACTTTTTGTTTTCTTCTTCCTAATGAACTTCACAAAGAATGCACCATAGTTATGCCTTCAAATGAAACTACTACGCTACCAGAGATGCTAAAAAAGCTCTCTTCTTTGGCTGCAAACGCTGTCACAACAATCTCCAAACTGTCACTTCAGCAAATGCCCCACACGGAAAAACATATTTCTTCTAATTAGTCAAAATTCTTACTCTGTTTGAAGAGTATAATTTGATCATTTTTTTTCCCCCTAGAAACTCATTAACTACTTGAGTTTAATTATTAAACATTTGTTTTAAAGAAATCATTGAATTAGTTTCCAGTAGTGCAACTGTGCTGCTGCTGCTGTGGTGAGAGGATGCTTATTGCTTTGGTAGGTGGGCACATCACCATGGGAAGTAGCACGGTTCAGGTCCATCTCAAACCTCATCCAAATCCCAAAGAGATGGATTGGCTCACTAGGTGACCTCTGGTAAATTAACCTATTTTCCTTTGGAAATATATTCAGGTTGGTCAGGCTGTGAACTGTTTGGAACAGGGAGTAAACAGAATGGTTAATGTTGGAAGGATGGGAGGGAACGGCCTTAAGTCGCACCAGGGGAGGGTCAGGTTGGGTTTAAGGAAGCATTCCTCTGAAAGACTGGTGAGGCATTGGTACAGGCTGCCCAGGGAGGAGTTCCAGAACTGTGGAGATGATTTAATGGGCAATATTGGTGGTAGGCGGATGGTTGGACTAGATGATCTTAGAAGTATTTTCCAACCCTAACGATTCAGTGATTCTAAGGGAGCTCCCCTTGCTCAAGCAGAACACCTAGAGCAGGTTGCCCAGCACTTCTCTTATTTCTTCTCCTTCGGTTCCTCAGTGCTTAATAAAGTGCCCATCACAACAGAACACCGAGGTCATCATTGCAGCAATAGCTGCTGACACCTTAAAGAGCAGAGCTGGCAGGGAGAGAAGGCGTCAGCTCTCGGGGAATGTGCTCCTGATGTTGTGTTGGTAAAGTGGAGCTCTCAGTATGAGTAAAGAAATCATGTAAAAATTCATGCCTTAGCAGGGCATAATGCCAGGGTTATCAATGTTAAGGCTCCTGCAGGGCCCTGAGAAGCAAGAAATCTGCTAGAAAAACCGCAGTCTTCTGGGATAAAACTAGATGAGATTGATTCCCAGATAGGAGCCTTTCAACAAAGCAGAAGGCCATGATTTATTCAGTAACAAACAGGTTTTCAAACAGTGCTGCAAACACTGAGTGTACAGGCACAAGCATCTGCCTAGCTTCAGTTATAAATTGCATGATCTACTGTAGGGCTCTGCATCCCTCCCCTGTCCAAACCAATCCAAAACACTTAGGACACCATGGGGTGGCTGCAGAATATGGGAAATTCCCTTTTTTGAAACACAGGTTGTGTTCCAGGAGGTCACAGAAAGATATAACAAAAAAAAACCCATTTTCTCTATGAAACTCTTCAATTTGGTAAAATAATAATAATAATAGTAATAAAAAAAATCAAACTATTCCTTCTTTTGGTATAAATTAGGAAAGTTAATGCGTTCGAGGATTCTGTTAAAAGCGAACAGACACAAAGCTTCATGAACAGGTTGCCCAGAGATGGGTTGGGTGCCCCTGCAGACACCCAAGGTCAGGCTGGATGGGCTCTGAGCACTGATGGAGCTGTGGGTGTCCCTGCTCAGTGCAGGAGTTGGACCAGATGGCCTTTAAGGGTCCCTTCCAACTCAAAACAATTCTATGATTCTCAGTTTTCTCAGGCTCCTAGAGACCATATCTCACAGCATCTCTGGGTGAGTGCCTCCATGCTGAGGATTTCCCAAGTCCTTTTACATTCTCCAGCTGGTATTTGCTGCAGAGTTTTGGATGTGCAGAAATGTGTGAAACTCCCAGAAAGCTGAAGGGCTCCAGCACCAGCACTCTGCTATTTGCTAACTCTGACATTTCTGCTTTACAGCAAAGGAGTGCAACACAAGTTACTTTTTGTTATCAGCTTTAACACATTCAAGAAGCCTTAGAAAAAAAGTCAGTGAGAAAAAAAGCAGCTAACTGAAAAAATAAGCCTAAGTTTCCAGTGTTTCATAAGATGGTTTCAGATGAAGAGAGGGATAAACTTCTGCAAGAAATTCTCCATAAACTGTAATATCAGTCTGTATGAGACTCAGGAGTTTTTGTTATTGCTGCATTTGGTAGATTCAGGCGTAACAATTCCTAAAGTCCTTTGGCTTTTACAAGCAGCTATGACAGACAGCCTCTAAATGCTGTGCTTTTCATGACAACCGTGATTGACAGCCCCTTGGTGGATGGCCCAGGCAGCCTAACAACATTATTGTTCTCTAGTAATTACCTGATCATTTTTTTTCAGTGTGTTGCAGTTAGTTATGGTTCAACTAAGGAAGAGTCCTCAGAACTTTTCAAAAGTTTATTTAGCTTGCATTGATTTCTGCCTTGCCTTTCTGATTCTGTGGCAGTGCTGGGATTGCAGACTTCATTGCCCAAGGTGTATAATAGAATCATAGAATTGCTCAGGTTGGAAAAAGACCTTAAAGATCATCAAGCCCAACCACAACCTAACCATACTACCCTGACTCAAACAACCCTCTGCTAAATCATGTCCCTGAGCACCACATCCAAACAGATTTTAAACACATTCAGGGATGATGACTCAACCACCTCCCTGGGGAGCCTGTTCCAGTGCTTAACAACCCTTTCTGTAGAGAAGTTTTTCCTGATATCCAACCTAAACCTTGGCACAACTTGAGACCATTTCCCCTCATCCTGTCACTTGTCAGCAGTGGGAAGAGACCAACCCAATCTCACTGTGATCACCTTTCAGGTATTTGAAGACAGCAACAAGGTCTCACCTCAGCCTCCTCTTCCCCAGATTAACAGCCCCAGTTCCTTCAGTCATTCCTCATAGCCCATATTCTCCAAGCCCTTCCCCAGCCTTGTTGCCCTTCTTTGGACTTCTATGTCTTTTCTGTACTGAGGTGCCCAAAATTGAACACAGTACTCGAGGTGGGGCCTCACCAATGCCAAGTACAGGGGCAGGATGACTTCCCTAGTCCTGCTCACCACATCATTCCTGATCCAAGCCAGGATGCCACTGGCCTTCTTCGCCACCTGGGCACACTGCTGGCTCATATTCAGCCGCCTGTCCATCAGTACACCAAGGTCCCTTTCCGTCAGGCAGCCTTCAACCACTCTTCCCCAAGCCTGGAGGGTTGCTTGGGGTTGTTGTGACCAAAACGCAGGACCCAACACTTGGCCCTGCTGAAACTCATACATCTTGCCTTGGCCTATTGCTCCAGTCTATCCAGGTCCCTCTCTGTAATGCCCTTCTATCCTCTGGTAGATCAACACTCCCTCCCTACTTTGTGTTTTCTGCAGTCTGCCAGTCTACTTGTAATTGATGCTTTCCATAGAAAATGGCACATTCAAAAGCCCAAATATGTGACATCCATATATATGTGAATCCACATATATTTATTGTCATTCTGGCATTTATCACTCACACCGGTTTTGTACAAAAAGAAATGTTTCTTCACTTAACAGTCCCTAGAGCATCACAATACAGCAAGCAGTTTGCATACATCCAAGGCCAGAGGCTTGCGTAGGATTATGCATACATCTGAGCTCAGTTCAGCACAGTTTATTACTTCCATGCTGCTCCAGACAGCAGCTTGTTTAACTTGTGCTGAAAACAATAATTGAGACTTCCCAAGTTGCAGAAAGATCATTCTCAAGAATACTCAGCTAGGGGACTGACTCATGGGAATCACTGACAGAAAATCCTGACCCATTAGGGTCAACTCCTTGAGTATTTTCTGCTGCTGAAAAATAAAACTAATGACATTCTTTTTATGTGGAGCAAATCAACCACAGCACTGTCTACTAGAAAATGACAATTCTAGTTAGAAAACGGCCAACTCTTTTACCCTTGCACTCAGCATAAATCAAATCTGTCATTCTCCTGAAAATCAAAAGCACACCTTTTCCATCTCTGTCTTGATTTTCAAATAGGAGGGAAGCAGACAGGATGGATCAACAAAATCCTCCTTTTTCTCAGTTTTCTAGCTGAGAAATACTCAAGAATCCTTTGGATCTTTGCACATCTACAAAACTGAATTTAGAAGTCAGGTTTGCAGTTGAACAAAACGTTACTCCCAAATCAAACTGGGAATGAGAGTGCTTAGCCCTGGGTTTTCAAGTATTTCCAGTCCTACTGCTGTCAGGGAAAGCTGAGTGTCTTTCCGAGACATTCTGAAACCAGAACTGAGGGATTTGGCACTGTTTTGTAGTTCACCTGTTTCAAAGACTGGTCTAATGTTTGGCCTCTGTGCCAATATCCATTATACATCAATAAACATGCTACAGAATTAGGGCTCGGATTTGCCTACAGAATATCACGTTTTTTGTTCACATTTATTGCAAATGAAAGCAAGTACAGAATGCACAGATTGTATAGCCAAATGGGCTAATAACCATTTGTTCACACAGATTTAGGGGCTGTGTTGAGGCCAATTGAACAGTTGGGCCTTTATTCTTCATTAGTTTGATTTCCGGCACTTCTGAATTTTATTAACTTATTTATAGAACTGGCCATTTCAATAATGCATTATCCGTGGTGACTCCAACTCCTAATTATCCAAAAAGCTAGTTCATTGTTGAGTATTTTTCACTTATTAAAAACACATTGGGCATTTCCTAAAAGTTGGTTTGGGGTTGATACACTGCATACTGAATGACAGTGAGGTGATGAACCACTGCAGTGGCAGTGCACTGTCCCACCACAGATGAAGAGGAAAGCACTCATTGCATGCTAGATGCAAAGCAGAGGGCCAAAAGTCAAAGGATCATAGAATCATAGAATTATCAGGCTTGGAAAAGACCACCGAGATCATCCAATCTGCCCGCCTACCATCAATATTGCCCATTAAATGGTGTCCCTCAGTGCCACATCTCCATGGTCCTGGAACACCTCTGGGGATGGTGATCACCCAGCCCCCTGGCAGCCTGTGCTGGTGCCCAGCCACTCTTTCAGAGAATAAGCTTTCCTTAATATCCAACCAAAGACAACATGTCAATACACAGTTTTTCCATTGCACCTCAGGACCCAGGCAGCCACGAGGAGCAAGAAAGAAGTTTGAAGGAAAAGGAGAGCAGCTCATTCCACAGCAATGTGTGGGAAACAGCCACTGAAAAAAAACAGCCGCGTGCACTTCCAAACTGGCACGGATGCTGGTATGCAGGCAGTAACATTCCTTCAGGGCACAGCACTCTTCTGTGCCCCCAGAACTTGTATAAATCTCTAAAGGAACTGGAATCCTGCTGCTGCTTCACATGGGACTCCCACACATTTCCCCAGCACAGACCAGCTCCTGCCAGGTACTCTGTCTCATCTATCCTGTCCCTCTGATACTTCTAAGACACAGAGTTAGACTTAGGGTAATTCTGCCGCATGGAAAAGTAAGATGAAAAAAGTATTTGATGTATTTTTAGGCTGAGAAGTGAGGAACAGAAGCCACGCAAACAGCCAGCTCTTCACAGACCACCAGGTGCCCACAAACAAGCCAAAGAAAATCCTGCACATGGAAGAGCGTCAGCACCATCTCACAACAGCTCATACCAAACAGCTCTGTAACTGCAGCATGTGCTGTACCAGATACACTGAGCTGAGGAAAATCAGTGCTAAGTTTTGAGGTTGCTTTTCTGCAGTGGGTGGGAAAGCTTCCCCTTCAGCTTTTGGTGGGTTTCAGTTCATCTGCCTCATCTCTTCCCTATCAGTCCCACGCTACCACCCCATAAAGCCCAGATGGAACTCCAGAGAACAATCAATTAGCGATATTTATTATTTCTTACTAGATACAAGTTAATGATTCATCTATGCTTATTCAATACATTCACAGTCCCATAGCAGCTTTGATGACCCTCAGTTTCACTCCAAATTTACAACAGAGAAATATTTAGAACTGTTTTATATCTCACAGTGAGGGGAAAAATAAAGTACTGTCACCTAAGGTAGCCTTAAATCTTGATTAAGTTACTTTTGTTCTCTTAATTATCACTTCACCAGTGGATGCGCATCCAGCATCCTCTTCTCAATCATTTTTCCTTACAACCACATTCTAAAACTAGATGCTAATTAATTCAAATTTATCTGATTTCCAATTTGACTTAATATTTGTCAGATCATCTACATCCGTTTCATTTAGAATTATCAGATTATAGTTAAACACAGCAGATTTTTCTATTACAAATGTTAACCCATCTGAAAGTAAAATATATACTAAAAGTGATAAATATCCTAAACTCCAGTCTCTGTTCAAGGTCTAAATCTGTGATGAATATATTCTTAATCATTCTCTCCATATAATTTTAATTCAAAACGAATAAAACAAGGATAGGGAAAGCAAATTGTATTACTGAATACAACAGATCCTGCAAAATTGCACCAAAGCATTTTAACTTTCCACAGGCAGTGCTAAAACCAGGCCGGGCTCCTATCTTGAGGAATGGAATGAAACGTGAACACCTCTAAACAGAACAGCTATGTGGTACACCACTTGGGGAAGGGGCAAGCACTTCCTTAATTACATCCTGAGAGCTTTACAACACCGTATTTTAAAAAGTGCATTTGTATTAATGAAAGAAAATACGCATATTTGACCCAGGTAAGGTGATGTCTGGTCCTCATAGCTGTGCTCCCAGCCTTAAAAGTGCAACTCAGTATTTCCTCCAGTGGTTCCTTCTGCAGCGTTTAACGTCTGACCTTACACTTTCCAACCGTTCACAAAAGGGAAAGCAGGGCAATAACCACAATGGCATTTTCTGATAACATGTCTTTGAAGCAACGTCACTCTTACAGGTTTCCCAAATCAAACCCAAACCCTGAAACAGCCCAGCCAAGAATGCAATCAGAACCATAGAGTCGTTTGAGCTGGAAGAGACCCTTAAAAGCCATCTGGTCCAACTCCCTGCACTGAGCAGGGACACCCACAGCTCCATCAGTGCTCAGAGCCCCTCCAGCCTGACTTTGGGTGTCTGCAGGGATGGGGCACCACCACCTCTCTGGGCACCCTGTGCCACTGCCTCCCCACCCTTATTGCAAATAACTTTTTCCTTATATCCAGTCTAAATCTCCCCTTTTTTGTTCGAATTCATTTCCCCTTGTTCTTTCACAGCACAACTGGGCAGCGGGGCTCCTCAGTCCAAGAGTTAGCAGCTCGTGCTGTTAGTCTGGAGCCTCCCATCTCATTCCCATGCTGTGAATCACTCATACCCAAGCACGATTTCTTCCAGAAGCAAAATCACACCACTTGCTCTGCAGATTAACACTTGACTGTTGACTCCGTATTTCTCTGTTTCGGTTTCACCAAGCAAAGCCAAGTACTTAGGGTCTTTCAGTCACCCTAAATCCTGTCACTGTTAACAACAGAAACACACTGCTATTTTTTTTGGTTTTGTGGAACCGTTTTTCTAGCCTGAAGATTTTGGGGCCATTTCAACAAAGTGGAAGGGAATGGAGCAATGACAACATTTTTGTCCCGTTTCCAGGCAGAGTGGCTGAATGCCAGTTCTCAGAATTTCTCTGAGAAGCCAATTGATCCGTGCGTGTCTCAAGTCCCAGCATCCTTGTGAGAAACTGTCAGAGGGCAGCCAAAATAGTACAATTGCTTCACCTGCTTCCAAACGCTGAGATAGAAGACCACTTGCTTTCAATCACAAACAAAGCCAGGGAACTGGCACGGAGCAAACAGCCTTCCCCAAAATTCAGATCGCACCCAGAAGTTCATGAGTCTGTTACTGTTGTAAACCAGCAATGGTTAATCAGCTCATCTCCACATCTTACTGAAGCTTGGATACATTTCCATCAGCCTGAGGACCTATGGGGAGGTTTAATCCAGTTGGGTTGAGTTGTGTTGAAGGAACCTCATCAGGTCTTGCTTCAAGCCAGACCTGGAGCTGCCCTGTGGGTAATGTGACCAACCCACCACTCACATCAAGCCAGTGGCAGGAGCCATGCTGACTGCCAGAATCAGAGGGGAAGAAAGAACTCAAAACAGCACAACTTGGACTTCTTTGGTTTTTGCAGTCTTAGAAAACAGTCCAGAAAAGTCTTAGAGTTTGCATCAGGTTGAGAAATGAGGCTATCGCTTAGGCAAATTCTTTCTTTAGGTGAACTAGTTCACCTGTCCGTATTTCAGAGCATCCTTAAGACACCAATGTAACGGTTATCTTCACAGGAAAAAAAAAAAAGTACAGAAACACTGACAGCTAATTTAGCAGGACTCCATTTCAAGTGCTTACAAAACAACTCAATTACCCAAGGTATCTCAGACAGCCTTTCAGCCACACAACATCTAGATAACACCTGTAAAGACACATATATTCATTTCACCAGTAGAAAAATCCAGAAATACTATGTTGGAAATAAAACGGGAGGGGAATGGTTGAGCAAAAGACATATGCCAGCTGGGTTCATTCCTGGTTTCTCACTACAGAGAGTACGCTCCAAGTTTTTGCCCAACCACACGAGCAAAGCATCCCTTTTTTATGTACACTGAGCTCTGAAACTGCTCTACTCGCCAGATCAGCAGCAGTAAAAGAAAGGCAGAAAATAGAGAGAGATGTAAAAATTAAGATAGCCAGGAATGTATTTCATAGAACTTTCATGCTTCACTGCTGCTACATCAGATACCCATGGGCAGATTTGCACTGGCTACTTATCATGCCTCAAATTCATCACTTGAAAGCAAGCTGTAGCAGATCACTAGGCCAGCTTCTTTTTTTTCTTCCAGCTGGGTTATTCACTGTCTAATTAGTGGGTTGAATCTGTTCACTAATGGGTTCAGTGATTGCAAGCACTAACACAAAAAATGTGTTGGGATGGTACAGATTGTAGTGAAAGCTGGTGGGAAAATCTGAGCAGTACAACTGCTTTCAAGAGAAATAAGTTGCTCAGTGGCTGAGCAGAGCTCAACTCATCCTGTGCATCTTCAACAGAAGTATGTCCTATGCATCCAATACCACAGAGAAATACCACAAAGGGAAAATACCACGGAGATGCTCTCCATAGCTGCCTATGACACAGTCTAAGCTAGTTGATGAATTTCAGCACTATGAATGCCTACAACACATGTGATGGCTCAAGGAGCCTTTCTATTGTGAATTTAAAGCAGTTGTACTGTCTGAGACAGTTTATTTGATGCAAATAACCGAATTCAAATTAAAAGCAACAACCAGCAGACAGAAAGCTAAGCATCTCTGCCTAAGGCAGAAGAATGAATATATTAACTAAAGGATAAGGTGGAAAACATCAAACCTCAGGAAATTCATTTGCTTCAAAAACACATTAAGACTGTCAACAATTTGGCTTGGATGTTCACTGCAGAGCACACAAAACAAAATCATTAGAGTGCTGCAGAATACAATAAACTTGGCCTTTAACACTGGAAGCAGCCAGTAGAGAGAGGTAAGCTGCCTGGCCAGCACCTAAATCAAAGAATTCCTGAGATGGAATCTCGATTTCACAGTTGATGTGACTAGACTGCAGGGTTTCTTCTGGCATAAGGAAAGTCCAGTTTGATCCTGCTGCATATAATCTTGATCACTGTTCTTATTTTCTCCACTGTGCACGTACACGCACAACACATTCCACTCTCATGGATTCCCAATGATGAACAGGACGTCTTTGGCCTCAGTGGGCCATCACTGCCTACAGAGCTTCATGTCAGCAGAAAAAGTACATGGGTACAGATAATTGGGGCTTACCTACATTTTTATCTAACCAAAATAGTAATTATTTAGTATTTCAGGACAAAAGTTACTTGTTCTACAACATACAAGAATGAATCAAGGCCTAAACAAAAATGCAATGGATTCTGAACTGATAAAATAATGATTTTTCTATGCAGGAGAAAAAAAAAATCTGCTCAGCGGTACAGGATGTTACTAAATTAGAGGTAAGAGGTACATTCAAAAGCAATTCATGCAGGTAGAAGTGACATCACCCATAGTAAAAGCAGGCACAGTGTATATGGCATCTGAACTATTATGTTCATTACCGCAGTACACTCTAATGGCTGCCTGAATAATACACTTATCTCCCCAGAAAATTCAATGAATAACTGCCCATCTCTGAGGTTTTAAGTTTACCTCTGAAACACTAAGAGCAGCCACCATCAGTGACGCAGTGACATCCTCCTGTAGCAGTCATAGGATTACTGGAGTTGGAAGGGACCCTTAAAGGCCATCTGATCCAACTCCCTGCACTGAGCAGGGACACCCACAGCTCCATCAGTGCTCAGAGCCCATCCAGCCTGACCTTGGGCGTCTGCAGGGATGGGGCACCACCACCTTTCTGTGCTACCTGTGCTAGTAGCACTTCTTCAAAAACACATGGTTAAAACTACTGGACTCACTGCCACAGAATGTCATGAATGCTAAGTTTTAGATGAGTTAAAAAGCAGTTAAACAAAATAACGCACAACAAAAGTATTAATTTGGAGCTATTAAACAGGATAAGACCAGATTTGGCTTAGGAAATCCCTAAGCAGAATCACTGAAGCCTGGGAGATTAATGGGGTGAGCTCTGTGTGTTTGCCCTTGGCCCAGCATTCCTCCTTTTACAGGTCCCTGTTGGAAACAGGATGCTGGGCTGGATGGACATTGGGATTGACCCAGTAGTTACACTCGAATGCCAAGAGCCCACCAGAGATGAGTGAATCAATGTTGTGCTTCTTTAACATGCAAACAGCCAGATAGGTTTAGTTTTTGTATACATGGCCTAATGAAGTCAAGGGAAATGAGCATCTGTTACACCAGGGCAGAGTTCACCACAGCTGAGAATATAAGCACTCTGTGGACATTTAAATGACATCTTCAGAGCAACGTTTTTGTACAAGATCCAATCTGTTGTGCAAAAAATGTCACCAGCAGAAATCAGTACATGCAGCAGATGATAGCTTTGGGGGGAGGGTGGGGTGGTTTGTTTTCATTTGTTTATTTAAAAGAAAAACAACTTATTGAAACCAAAATAAATGAGTCCTCAACTATAAAATTAAGTTCCCTCCTTCCCAAGAAACCACCAGGTTCATCTCCCAACAAGAGGAAAAAGTCCAAATTCTCAATCTGAATGTAACAAAGGATGCTTGGGGAACACAAGAAGCAGCTGAAGCTATATTGGAAATCTATTGTGATGAGTGCCATGGGAAACAGCTCAGTCTGTGCTCTGCAGGATTTGGCTCCCTCAAAAAGAGTTGAAAAAAGAAGAACAATCTATACTGTTTTGTTGGTTTCCCCCCCCCCCCACTGCTCTACAAATTCAACTCCTTCAATTCTTATCTTCCCCATTGTTTACTGCTTTAGTGACCTTGCAGAAAATAGAGATCATAAAAGCAGAATACTAAAAGGATTAATGGTTTTATTATCCTACTATTGGAAGCTGATTAAAACCACATACCCTTTCACAGACTACTCTGGGCATTAACACCCCCAGATCTCCTCCTACAAAAGGTCACTGGGGGGATATTAAATGAAGCCTTAAGTACTGAATCCACTTCCAGACCTGGTGTCCTTCTCATGGCGTATGTCAGAGGGGGTTGCCTCTCTCTAGTCCAGAAGTCCTTTCTCACTCTTACTAAAATACAACAATAACAGAATGTACTTTAATACATTACTGGCCTGCTAAGGAGCCAAAGAACTGTGGTGGGTGATGGATATTGCACAAGTAGCTGCGACTTTCACTGCAGGATGTCAGACAGATGTCTTGTTTGTGATGGTTCCAATAAGCCACTCTGCAGGGCTACACTGAAGAAGTGTATGAGTTGGCTCAGTTCCTTCCACATTCCTTCCGAGTGGCAACATGAAGCCAAAATAACTGTGTGAGAACCCCTCTGCACCTCATACATCACATTGCCAGACTAAGGTCATTTTACAGGGCCTGAAGATAAGGCATTCAGTATTTTCTCATGATAATAGCAAGCCACCTTCCAATGTCATCTTTTAGGTCTCTACCAGCTGCTTTGGTAATGTGATAGGTTCTCTTAATGCCTCCTCCTATCGTGTGGACATGGCAGTGATTGAACCCTGATTACTCTCAACTTAAAATAGATTCTCCCTAACCCAGAAAGGGGTCAGACAAGAAAAACAGAGAATCATAGAATCATCTGAGTTTGAAGAGATCCTTAAAGGTCATCTAGTCCAACTGCAATGAAAAGGGACACCTACAGCTCCATCTGGTCCAGGCTGACCTTGGATGTCTCCAAGGACAGAGCTTCCACTTTGAGCAATCTATTCCAGGGCCTCACCACTCTCATCATAAAAATCTTCTTCGTTATATCCAATCTAAATCTCCCCTCTCTTCATCTGAAACCATTTCCCTAAATGCTCCAAGTCACCCTGTAAAAAGCACCCATCACAAAACCAGCATATATACGACTAAGTTAAGGAGGTCATCACCCAAAGCACCCAGCAATCTTACTGCATCGTCACAAGTCTTTGAATAAACTAGTTATTATTTCGTAACTGTTTATGCTATTAATTCATATGTCAGAACACCAGGGCAATATGGCATTAATGCGAGCATAAAAGCAGGTTGCCAAATGGACACAAATAACTCACAGTAGCTGAAGCTATTTTCTCTCATCTCATCTACCTCTACTTTTAATGCATCATTGCTTTTATGGAAGAATCCCCCAGAAGGTTACAGAGCATCATGAGTCAGTGTCACCTCTCGAAATAAAAGAAGGTAAGGGTCAGCTGTTCTCCTACAGTTATTGGCCCAAAGAAGTGAAAGAGTCTTGTGTGCTAACAGTCATTACGCAATGGAGATAACCCGTCCTTCTGCAGTCATTTGTGGGTGTCAGGAGAAGCTAAGAATAAACTAGGAAAAGCCTCCTGAAAGATCTGCAAAGAAGCGAGCTGAAAATGTTGCTACTGAAAGAAACATCTTCAGGACACAAGATGCATACCCTCGCTTAACGCTTAAAACATACGCTTATGCAACCTATGCTGGATGACTGCAGATCATCATAACATATTGCAGTCAGAAGTACTGATTAACCTATTCAGGAAGTGTTAAAATAAGCAGGGGAAAGTAGATGTTAGCAACAATGGTTACATTTCTGTTCATATAGGATATGCTAGAGATGCTAAGCTTTCTAAGCTTTAGAAAATGGGTAGGCTCCCCCTTCTGCTCATTACAGGGAGTTATGAAGCGAATTGAAGCATTTGAAATCCTGCTTATCCACGAACTGGATAAATTAGGGATTTATTTTTTTAATAGCTTGTCTCAAAGGAGCTACAAAAATATGCAAGAATATCCAACAAGGAAAGCAGGCCAGCGTTAGCCCCAAGTCCAGAAGGAGAACCCGTCCAGAAAAAGAAAGAAGCCAATTAGGACATAATTGGGCATCCCTAGTTCGGAAGATATTAGGGAGAAAAGAAAGGAGAGAAAAAACAAGATTATCTAATGATGAGCAATCTCCACAGCAGAGGATGGGGCAGGTCTTACACTGTTGTGGATGACTGTTAGTATAGGAACGAAATTGTACGTACAAGTTAGGATTCAACAAGAATTACCATCTCTTCTGAGACGCGCAGAGTGAGTTTGTTATCATGGTCTTCAGGATAAACACGGTTGTTCTGGTTTTGGTCCCACTTATGCTAAGCTCAACAGAACTGCAGGCACACAAATACTGAGAGAAGAAGATTAGATGCAATCCCAGTAAATAAAGAGTTTTATCAAATGAAAATCTGACCTTCACGCTGTTGTATCTGAGGTTCTGCAAATGGAAAAACGGTGTCTTGAGAACTGAAGATAAGAAGCTGATCACAAATATATGATTTTATGATCATCTTTACTTTGCAATACTTTTCAAAAGAAAATTTAACGTGAAATCTGATCTACATGCTCTCCCAAATCTAAGGTCAATAACAATAATGCTTTTCACTGTGCCCCCCCCAAAAAAAGAAACTGGGTTACTGGATGTACTGAAGTGATAAACACCAACTAGAATCATGAACCACAGAAGCTAAATCCAGATGGAAATGTCTCTTCTAGAAGTCACCAGATATTGGCTTTTGAAATATGATTAAAATGCTACAAGTAGAAGAGGCTTTTCATCCAATGTGGCAATAAAGAGTTTTGATGGAATTTATATCTAGGGGAAAACAATGACAAAACAAAACCTAACAAGTAAAGCTTTGCTCAGTATAGAAGGCATCAGTCTTTGTAATGGAGCAGAAAGATTCATTCTTTTCCCTCTTTTCATGAAATAAAACTCTGTAAATGCTGAGCGAGGGTGTGCTAGTAATCTGAACCCTCTCAAAGATCCATTTGATTTGGTGTCTTGGTAGTTAGGGAGCTGAAACCAAGGAAAAGAGCAGAACAAACCTGTAATGGCTGTTCCTCAGTAGCCTGCTTCCAGATACTACTGTTGATGTCCAGAAAAAGCCTGCTAAATATTTATCTCATTCACTTTCAAAGAGGACAAGCAACAGCTATTCCACAGTTCATAAACTCTTAAAAAGACAAAAGAGAAAACTGCTCATCCACTCTGCTGAGCACAGAAACAAATCCAGGGAGAGCAATGATGCCTGAAACATGCAATCAGACCCCATTTGTTGAGCTGGTACAAGTCAGAAGGACACGATTTCCCTGGTAATGGGCCTATCATTCCTAGGATCCGCTTTGGCAAAATTGAGCACCGCACAGATTCCCTGAAGACTAAACCTAGATGTTCTGTGATTTGCTCCTCCTAACAACACAGCCAGTTCTACAGACTAAAGGATAATAAAGGAACTGGAAAGCCCATGGATGTTATCCAGAAAAGAAAGAAAAGACTGCTATTTCTAGCTTGCTTTTCATCCCTACAAACACTGGTTTCCTACCACCATTTTTTGACAGAACACATCAGATTTCACATAACTACCTAACTGATGATGGAGCAACAGCATACATCGCCTGAGAAAAAGTGGGAATCAAGACAGAGCATCCTTGTCACAAACATTAGAAATGGGTTGTATAGATAGACAATTAAGCAATCAATATTATATTTCTCTGTTTGGTTGGTTGTTTTTCTTTATCATTGCTCTAATCTGTTCTGTTGCCTGGAAAAAGAAGCCCCAAAAGAAGTGTCTATCATTTCCCCTTCCATTTAACAAACAACTTGCAGACCAGCTGAAAGTTTTCAGCAGAAGTCCACTGGATTAGTGGAACACTGGAAGATGCATTTTTCACGGGATGCTGGAAAGTCTGCTCTGCACATTTCCGACACTGCGATGCTGCAAGAAGTTTCTCTCCAACTCGTTTCTTCATGGAGGTACCCTCAACTGCAATTGCAATTCCAAAAAAGAAAAGAAAATATCACCCCATATCCGTATTTGAATCCACAAATGGCTCCCGGTAGAATAACACGTTGATTAAGTCATCAAACAAAATGCTCCCTGGCACTGGTAGCAGCAAGGCAGCAGCTGTTTCTGAGAGCAATTATACATCAAGTAAAAGAGCTGGCAAGTTTGAAGTTAACGTTTAGCTACCTGATCAGGTTATCTTTTGCAGTAGCAACAAAGTGGAGTCAGCAGGAATTTTTCTACCGACAGCAAAGAGAAGAAAAGGAACTTCTGCCTTTCAATTCATTATTTAATATACTTGATGCAACCCTTATGTTCACAATCTGTAGCTACACCGAGAAACATAAGTGATCCAAAACCTCTGAGGACCTTAATCGTTACAGAACATGCAGGAGGAACTTGTTGACAACAGCAGCGGTAATTTAAATCTGCTGGCACTTTCACAGACAAACAGCTCTGCATGAAATCCAGCTGGAGGTGCCTTCTCTGCTTGGTTTCTGAACACTGAAGTCAGGACATCCTGGCCTACATCCAGCAGATGAGTAGCAGGGCAGTTGGTAAATCCTGTAGATAGGCCATCACGTGGATCCCTCCTACCCATCACCCCTGGAATAAGGGAAGCTCTCCTAGCAAGCAACATTCCCAATGGGAGCGCAGAACCAGGAAATGCAAGGATGGAAGGCATTTTAAAAATAGAGTCAGGCACTAATTTTATTTTCTTTTTAAATGACGAGTCACTGTGCTTAGAGGGCAGCCGGTGGATGGGAGAAGATTACTTTTCGAGATGCATAAAAATGAGATGGCTGTCTTCCCAAGTTCAACACAGAGGCAGAACACACAGGTAGGTTGGGATGGGCTTTATCTCTCCTGAGAGAACACAGAACTATTCTACTGCAGTCATCTACAGGGAGAAATGTAGAAATACTCCCCCAGAAGCAGCCTGCATGGTTCTTCACGTTTATTCTCAAATGTATATTTACTGTTAGACAGCAATCTACAAGCAATAATGTGCCAATGCTGTTAGAGACATTTATTCATTTATCCACCAGAAAGTTATTTTGCCTTAGACAAATTACAGAATCACAGAATGGCCAGGGTTGGAAGGGACCACAAGGATCATAAATCTCCAACCCCCCTGCCACGTGCAG
>JAOWBP010086649.1:9996-26583 GCA_028571105.1 Tragopan temminckii
ATCCTTTAAGTTTGCTGTGTTCAAGTCAAACAAATTCCTGTCTTTTCACCAGGAATCAAAGCTGTAGCACTTTCTTGCCTTACAGCATCATGGAGAGGGATAAAGGGACCTTGAAGACCCTGGAAAACAGCTGTGAGACTGCTATAATGAACACAGAATAAGTGATGTACGTTATCACCTCACTTAAAGAAAAAAAAGAACAAATGCTCAACATTCTGTGCAGGGCCTGAAAGAGTGGTGATGGGCAAGACAGACCATCAGCCAGCTTTGTCTTCTCAAAAATAACTTGTTTCTGAGCTGTTCACACTAACATTGCTTGACAGAAATAGGCCACCCAACTGACTTTGTAGCTGTGCAAGCGTGTATGTAACCCTCTTCAACACAGCCTCAAAAGACAGCTGCAGGACACTGCACCTAGAAATGGGGGATGGTGTATGTGCAGTGTCTGCAAGGTGAAAGCTGAGGAAGCCAATGGGCAGTCCAGGTTGTGGTAGGGCATGAGGTGACAGTTGGGTCACTTCCCATTAAGCTTATGTCTTTATGCAAAAATAGGTGGAATTTGTTTCTTTCCAACAACAGACTTATAAGAATGCAACTGGCATGTGTTGTGCAAAATGAGAAGATGATCTCCAGTCAGTTTTTGGAAAAGTACTGTGTATACTGACAGCTATGTTTGTTCTTTATCTGCCCATCTCCTGTTCCATGGCCCTGCTCCTGATCTTTACAAGGCAGGGAGAAATTCTGCCACTCATTTAATTTTAGAAATTCAGTCTCAAACTGTAAGCTGCATTGCCTGATAACTGCTCCCCTTTCTGATGCTGAGCACTGGAGACCTTTGCTACACAATTCCCCTTTTTTGTACCTTGATGGTTGTCTAAGCATTTCTCAAGGGATATGGCAAGCACCTGGCTGCCACCACTGTACCAGCACGCTGTGTTGACAGCCCTGGACACAGGCACAATCATGTTCCCCACACGTGAAGACCCTCCCTTGTGGAAACCAAACCCCTGCTCTCTGCCAAGCTGCAACATATTTCCTTCCCCTCAGCTCCTGCCTAGTTGTTCCACAGTGGGTGCAAGTAGATAGGTGCAGGCTGCGAAGCCTTCCTCTGTGGTGAGAAATAAAAACGTGTACACACTCACATTTTTCAGCAGGCTCCAGAGTGATGTGAATGTCTCCCAGCAGTGCACTGCCTGCAGGCTCCTGGCCAGACACTCCGAGACACACTGTCCTCAGTTACCTCACAGGTGCTAGTGGTAAAAACACACCGGAGGGGTGGGCAGCAAGCCCCTCTATTGCTTTTTGATATTTTGGCATGGATGGGTGCTGCAGCCCTCCATTTTGCAGCATGATGTAGTGACAGAGTGCCCATTAGGGCAGCTGTGCCTGGTGGCACCATGAGGTAAAATGGCGCCTTCCCGCCTTCTGCCCCCAGTCAGTGCCTCACCACACTGAACCAGCCTGGGCAAGGAATGGATGCTTGCAGAAAGCCGTTGCTTCCTTCAAAATCTCCCACCATACTTTTTTCTTTTAAAAAATATTAGGTTTTTCATTATTTTTTTAAACTAATGTTCTTATTTCAGCTCAACTTAATGCCTGTGCTACAGTAACTTGCATTAGAAATCTTGGGCAACTCTGACAGGAAGACATGGTCGCCAGTTGCAAATCACAGAGAAAAAAGCTGGTGGGCTCCAGTCTACAACTTCTCTTTGTAGCGTGCAGAAAAATTGGTTCTTTTTCCTAATGCCTAAAGAAACTCAGGCAGATGTGCTGAGAGCAGTCAGCCATTCTTCACAAATGGAGACCAACATTTTTCACAGGGACAGGACAAGGGAGAATGGTTTTAATCGAAAAGGGGACAGATATAGGTTTGATGTTAGGAGGAAATTTACTCAGAGGGCAGTGAAGCACTGCACAGCTGCCCAGAGAGGCTGTGGGTGCCCCATCCCTGGAGGCGTTCAAGGCCGGGTTAGATGGGGCTCTAGGCAGCCTGAGCTGACAGGTGGCAGCCCTGTGCATGGCAGGTTTTCTCCAGTTTGTACTGCCGAGTGACAGCAGAGCCTGGCTGAATGAGTAGAAGGGACCATCTCCTGCTTGGAGACCACTCTGGCCACATAAAACATCTTCAGTCACATAACATGTTTGTTCAGTAATGTATTGCTAGAAAAGCCTTGTAGTTTGTAAGTAGCATACAATGCGTTTACATGAACTGCAGGCTGCAGAGATGAGCTACAGTCCTATAGGAATGCAGCCAAACCATAATGCCACCCACAATCAAGATGAGTGAACATAAAGGAAGAACCAGCTCTTACGTGAATTGAACCTGGCCAAACCCGGGGATGACACCTCCAGATATGCCCCTAGTCTGCTCTTACTGATCTGAAACACAGACTCTCCAATGAAAAACTCTCTCATTTTCCATTTTGCAAACAAGTCAGTGTGCTAATCTTCAAGAATTGTATGGAGTTTCTATGAAATGCTATCTGGGTTGGTTTGCTTGCTTCTTTCTCTTCACCGCTCTAAACAAGCATGCCAGAGACTGAGCTGTATGACAGATCCAGGCTGACACGTGGACTGTTCTGGCACTCTGTGATGGATTTTATAATAGGCAACCATCACAGAAGATCTTGTGTGTAAACTTACAACCAAAAGACCCTAGTGCGTAAATGCTGCTCATTAGATTTAGTCTCGAGGAAAGCATCTGACATGAATTCCTTGTGACCATCAGTGGCCCAAGGGCTCTGCTAAAAGGGAAAAAAAGCAAATTGTAATTCGGATGACTAGATCTTCACAGGGTATTACATCACATGGAACTGCACAGCCAAGCAGACTGCAGGGGCATCATGTTGCTGAAAGCATGTGAGGACATACTAAGAGCTGCTTCAGCATCCCTCACTGCACAGACAGCATCGCAGTGCATGTCTCTATCTTTTTCCTTTTTCCCATGCTAGGTCTGGGTGCAACGACAGCAATGAAGGCTGATTACTTTCAAAGGCCAGAACAAATTCTGTGAGGCAACACTGATTTACACCTGCTTTTTATTTTTTCTTCTTTTTTTCTAACAGGTTCCTCATAAATCGGCTGGAAATTGAAGATAACAGTTTCAGGAACACTAACTCAGGAAAAATGATGCCCCACTCTCTTCCCTGTGCCTTTTCTGATAGGTCTCAAAGGTGAAAGCCAGTTAGAACTAAGCAAACTGGAATTTTCCCCCATAAGTGAGATTCTGACGGAGAGTGAGGGTAAAGAATATGCGGAAGGCAGATGCAGCGGAATTGCCAGGTCACAGCCTGATCCAATGGTTGAGCTCCAGGCAAGATGGTGTAGCTAATCTACTGCTTGCACTTGAATGACTGGAAGAGGAGAAGCTTGGATCCACCCCTCCTCACCCTCATTCAAGGGTTAGCAGCTGAGGGAGCAGTATCTCTCTGGACTGTACTCCTCTTGAGCTGTCCCTGGTTGCTGGAAGGAGTGAGCTAATTTTTCTTTGTTACCTGCTATTGCTCTATAGTGCCTCTATCCCATTAGAAGGCATAGAAGGTATTGTCATTGCCTTCTTTTACCATACAGCACATCATACAGTAGCATCCCTGAGAGGCAAATATGTGTACTCTCAACTGGAAAGATAGAGGAAAGAAATAAGCAGAAGTAGAGATCTATATTCCCAGTAACTGCACTAGGCAAAATGCTGTGTTCCTAATTGTAATGTGCAAACATAACACTGCCAGCAATGAGGTGTCCTGCAGTTTTTATACAACTAGCTTTAACACTGAACTAGCAGCTTATATAAAAAATGCTACTGCTTTGTCCTTACTAGGATTTGCCTCAAACTAGAGAAGTACGGCTGTATACTTCACCCTGTGTCAGGCATTGGCTACTGTCAGCTGAACAAACTAGGTAGCTACTGCAGGATTCTTCCAGTTTGTGGTCTGAAGAGACTTCTCCAGAAACTAATTTGGAGAATGTGTCTGACCCAAGTACTCTGGGCTGACTATGGGAAGAGTTTCTTCCACTCTTGTCCTACAGACAGCAGGCTGGCAAGCCCATGCACCCACAGTACAGTATTCCATTCCAGTATCCCAAATAAAAATAGTGCTCATTTCTAGCACAGATGCTCTTCCACTGAGAACCACTGTTTGTTGCAAGATTTCCCTGGAGACTTTCAAGGTGAGGCTGGATAAGGCCCTGGGCAACATGATCTGGTGCCCCTGTTCGTTGCAGGGGAGTTGGACTAGATGGTCCTCAGAAGTCCCTTCGAACTCTAAAGATTTTGTGTGTTTTGTATCATTTGAGTGTGCTCTAATGCTTAGCCCCTGCTGTAACTGCAAGGAGAAATACTCCAGCTCTTATATACGCAAGGCACTAAGGCGCTACATTGTAGGGAAGAGACAGCAATGCAAATCTTGCTTCCCATATCTAGCTTGCTGGGGTTTTTTTGTTACTGAAGCCAAGTAGCTATAGGTTCAGATCTGAAAATCTCATATAGTCCAATTCATAACTCAGGTTTGTTTCAATGAATGTAAAAGGACTAGACAAAGCTGTAAAATTCTGTTTGCTCTACTACTGTTCTGTGAAATTATGCCACCATTGTGTGAAGTAAGTCTCTGTTATACTCTAGTTCTAGGAATATGAGAGAAAAGCAAGGTGGGATAAGGAGTAATGAACTTTTTGCTAAAGGCACCAAGAAGTAGATCTACTGGCTTGGCCAATGCTTGGTTACCTTCAAATATACGTCAAGATGTGCTTCTGCCAAGCTCAGCAAAGCCAGCAGTTAGGGGAGCAATTTTTGAACAAAGTTATGCAAAGACTGTTTCTCTAACGATAAAGAAATATAAGCTTTAATTCATTCTTCATCTGAAGATCTTAGCTGTTACAAAAATGTAAAATAACTATCACCTGCCTCATTCACTGATGCTTGTGTGTACAGTGGAAACACATACAGAACGTAGCAGACCACAAAGCCATGCCAAATATCTGACTTTCTTGCAAACCCATGAACCCTTAACCTCAAACTTTTTAGCTGGAAACTCTACCAAAAAAAAAAAAAAAAAAAAAAAAAAAAAAAAAGTTTTACACACTATTTAGTAAAGTCTTATATACTACCACCACAAGGCTGGCCGATGGCCCACTGCTCAGAAACACTTGACTTGCAAGCATAACAGCAGCATACTGAGAAAGACTTGGTGTTGCTGCCCACAGCGCTTGTGGGCAAAGGTAGCTTTGCTGCTTGCAGTGCAGCACGCTGCCCCTGAAATAGGGACTGGTTCCTGTAGCACACAGGCAGACCCTGCTTAGCTGGCAGGCTCTTCCTGACCTGAGGGAAAGCTGCAGGGCTTCCTTTCTCAGTAAAGAACATGCCGCATAGAAAAGGCCCTGTTGGCTGGTCCCAGACTGTTCGCAAAAGCATGTCAGATTTGCCAGTCTTTTTGACTGATTTTGGTAAGTGCAGGATGAAAGGATGGCTTTAAAAAAATTAACACAAATACACTAAATTAAAGGTATTGTGGAGGTTTCTTTTTTTCTTCTTTTTTTTTTTTTTTCTTTTTAGAAAAAATTAAATGCTTGCATTGGCTGGAAACAGCTCCCCCCACTGTTTTCCTGAAATCCTCCCAAACAAAGAATCATTCTTGAGTACCCCCAAAATACTTCTGATTTTTTGATTCAACTATTAAGGTATAAAAATCAGTTCCCCTGCTTAGGGTTCTCATAAAATGCTGTAGAAGCCTGAACAGCATGTAAGCTCATTAGTAAAAAGGATATGTTTGCTGTCATTGCAGGTATCTGGCTTACTTCTTCACAAAGCATTAAAATACCAGGCAGATTTTATTTTGGATATTGGAGAATTGATGCTTTATATGACAGGAAGGCATAGGTAAATTTTTCAGCCTGCCAAGCTGCCTGTGGTAGAGCTACATGAGCTATTCAAAAATACAAATGGAGCTTTAAAACTGGCACTGAAAGCAATGAATGCTGTAATTTTCAGACGTGCTGGAGCTGGCATTCATAATGAATGGACTTAAAAGCTACACAACTAAAATTTCTGCTCTGCTCCTGGTAGCGAGATGAATAGTGCAATCCTCTGGAGAAAAGAGATGCTTGAATCCCTACTACAGCTGGAAATCTCTGCAAGCTTAGGAAAGAGACAACCTGAGTCTGACTCATCAGTTGCAGTGGTGAACTTTTCAGGCAGCTTGTAGCCACATCATTTAAATGGCAACACAGCCCATTAGAGAGGACAGAAACATACAGAAAAACGGAGTCTGCCCCAGTTTGCTCTGCTGAATGCCAACTGGCAGCAATCCTCCAGCACGTGGTAAAATGATAAAGTATAGTCAGGAAAATTTAGTTATTCCAGTCTGGACTGACTAGGAAATAATCCAATAGTCCTTACAGTAGGATTTTAAGTTAATGCTTGTAGCTTGTAAGTTAATTTCTAATGAAATGGATTCAGACAAATGAGATACTACTGTGTGAAAATAATCCAAGTGTACATCACCCCTTCAAAAATACAGGTCTATAAATAATGTCATTGGAGATCCCTCTCACATGTCACAAAAATGCATTCAAGCTGCGACAGTAACACAGATGACGAGTTTGATTAGTTAGAACAAAGACAGACTCCACCTCAAATTTCCACACTGAGTACAGAGCAGGATTAATTACTTTACACTAACTCCTGAGATGCAAGTTCTCAAAAAGCATACTTAAACTTGAGAATCATTGGATCGCAAGGTACTGAGGAGGAAAGATTGTGCTTTTCTGGCCAAGATGTCCCTCATACGGACACTGACTAGTTATCTTCAGTGTGTGTTGAAACAGGTTGAAGCTTCTTCTGGTAGCCTTTTATTATATTAAAAAAACAAACAACAGCAACAACAAAACCACAAAGAGATGTTCCGGGCTAATGCATCACTATCTTTGGGGTTCCCTCTTTTTGTTAAAGTTTTCACAAAATACAAAATTAAATGTCTTTTCTACATACAGAACAAAGTAGAATCAAGTAACTGATTAGAGTATGTACAAAAACTTACACATTACCTTGTTCTTTAAAAAATATAAATATCAATAATGTTCAGTAGAATGGGTTGGTTTTATTTTTAAGGCTTCATTCTTTTAGATCCTTCATTATTTAATGAGGTGCCAGGTAGGCAGGAAAAGTAGGAAAGAGAGGATGTGATTTTCTTTTATTAAAAGTAACATGTTTAATTCTCATGAGACTCTTCCTCATCTCTGTTAGGAGGAGACACAATTTAGTTACGTTCCCCTCAGAGTGATTTAAGTTTCCAGGAAGCAGTGGTGGAAGGAAAGAAAAATAAAACCCTTATTACTGCTATTTGTTTCCTTCACCGAAATCTGGTTTTAAACCTGTCTTCGTTCATTGTCACTGTAGAGAGCCATCTGCACAGTACTTGGATTAAACAGACTCAAGCAGGAAGACTTTGCCCCAGGTCCACATGGGAAAGGTTAGAGTGAGGATGAGACTGCTGGAAGTGTTTTACCATTGACACCAGCAGAGGTAGCAAGTGCTGCAGCTAGGGCAGCTGCTGCTGTTGCATCCCTGGGCGTGAAGTCTGTGGGGAGGCTTTCCATCAGGCACTTGAGCTGCTCCTGACCCAGTTTGATTTTATCATCTAGCTCTCGCTGCTCTATGAGGAGCGCAGACTTCATCTTTACAAAGTGCTGGTAGTCCTGGAGCTGTTCCTCAGAGAGGTAGTTGCCCAAGATCTCCAAAACCACCCGTTCTCGACGGTCAAGGTTTTCCTTCAATTCCCGGGCATCTTCATGCTGGCCAGCCAGCAGTTTCCTCTTCTCATTCAGAGAGCTCTGTACACACCAGAGAGAGCACTTCAGTATTAGCAGCGCTATCACTGATACTCACTGATCCCCCCTCTTCTGCCCCTGACACCAAATTTGCCACCTCTTGGTGAGGCAAGTTGGCTGCTAAGTTCCCAGACACACAGCCAGGAGCCTGTGGAAGGAGGATGAATTACTCATTGTGGGCCAAATGTGAATCCCACTAAACATGAATGTGAATGCTCTGGTCAATGTGGGGTAGAAAGGACCCCAAGAAAGTCAGCAAAACTTGCTCAAAAGCAGCAACTGCCAGGAAAATGTGGCTCTGTCTCTTACAACCACCCAAAAATGCTAAAATGTGTCTTCAACTGAAGTAAAAGGCAGCGTGTTGCTTCACAAAATAAAATACCATGCAGCCTTTCTTCCACATGCTGGTCACAGACATGCTGTGCCAAACACAGACATTATTTGGAGATAAAAGCCACCGGATCTGAGACACTCGTACAAACGTGAACCAAGATTCTTAGGGACAGAACCACGTTTGCTATGGCTCATATAGAATCAGTGAGGCACCTGTCTTTGAGCTTATAGAAGCAGGACATTTTGACTGTTACAGCGGAAAAAGGCCAAGAGGCTATAGTTGTACAGATACATACCCGCTCTTCACTGTTGGCATTTTCCCCTAGGCTACTGAGAACATTCTCTACCCGGGCCAGGCGTCCTGAGAGAGAAAGCAAGAGGTTCACCACCTTATCCAAATCGCCGATGAACATCTTGTATTTGTCAAACTCGTTTGGTTTGCATAGCTCGCTGATCAACAGCTCCACCTCTTCTCCAAGAGCATTATTCATTTTGATGTCTGCAAGTAAGCCTTCCTTTGCTTCCTTCAGGATTTCCAGTTTGTGGGTCAAGCTCCCGATGAGCTCAGCCTGTCAGAAGGGAAACACATTGCCACGCTGGTCATTACCATGATTGCACAGTTCATTTGGATGACGACAACAAGAGGATATGGTTACAGTTCATGAGGAGCAAGGTCAAGTCAGTAACAGATGACAAAGACGACAGCAAGAAGGGAACAGAGAAAACTCTGCATTTCCACATTCAGGTGATAATCTGAATCTGATAACTTGGTAAGATTACATGAAGATATATTTGTTCTGTCATCAGTGAACATCTTCAAAAGAGACATCCAGTTTGGTGTGCCATATTCTCATATTCAGCTACACATATCTGAAATTGTATGTACCTTCCTCCAAAATTTTCTTTTAAGACTCTGGATGAAAAGAGCACCAACCACATATCCTGTATCTTATAGCTCTCTGCCCCAGCCTGAAGTTTCTTTTGATGTTACATGTTGTACGACCCAGAATTGTACAAAACAACTGGCAGAAAAATGAATTTAAGTAGTATTATTAATGACATGACAGGAAACTAAGCTGGCATGTGTGGTTACATAGCTTAGCAAGAAAGAAGGACATTTCCCCCTCTTATGCTACCCTGAAAGTGCTGACTGCTCCTTATTTGGCTGCTTCAGTGTTGAGCTGCTAGCCTCAAATTCAGCCCTGACCAAGGAGATATCACCAGCATGATGATATCTCTGCACTGGCTGTGCAGACTCTGCCTTATATTGAGATGCACAAGAAAAGCATTTGTACCAAAGATGCTCTAAATGTACTTAGTGGCAGATCGATGAAATACAAAGCACATGCATTTTGTAACAGTAAAGGCAACTGTTTCACTGCTGAAGAAAAGGAGGTCTCCAGGATTCAGCTACTCTAGGAGCAGCAGTGCTGCAGGTGTGCTGAAGATGGTAACTTCAGTTAGGATTTATGAGAAAGACATACGCAAAAGCAGAAGTCTGTGGCCTGAGGCTTGCAGTGCTTGCTTCTATTCAGTTGGAAGTGACAGTGCAGAGAGTAGGAAAAGCTCTTGATGTCAGGGATGGGTTATGCTTAGTTTCTTCAATTTATGCACTGATGAAGCACCATTCTATGTATGCTAATCTACTCAGCATACTAACATTGCAGGACGAAATAGAAGCAAATCACAACGTTGTTTGAAAGTATTTTCTCAAAGTTTACTAACACAGCCTTATTTCCATCAAAACTGCTGGTAATTTCAAACAGGAAGGTGTTGTTTTTCAAAAGAAAGAGTGTCTTTAAATCCAAGTCAGGCTGGGGGCTGCTTTTGCAGTGGAGAAGGAAATGGTACTGTTCAGGCAGACACCACTAGATGGTACACTCTGTGCATCTTCTGGAGTCTGTGCTTTTCCGGCCACGTTACAGTCTACTAGCAGCTTCCTCATATATGCAAAAGCTTAATAACATGTGAGCATATTCTCTAGAACAAATGTCAGGTTGCAGGTCTGTGCTGGATTGACTGGTAACTCATGCCATTTCTTAATGGAGCATTCAGTGGGAGAGATCCCACCTGCTAGGATAAGGGATAGCTGCAATTCCTTTATCTGGATTCTCTCCTCACTACAACAGGTAGGATCCAGGGAGAACCAACACTTGCCCTCCCCTTTGCCTAAGATGCCAATGTCATTCCCAAAAGAAAGATCTGATATCCTTATCAATTGACTACTAGATTAAGAGCTCCTGAGGAGCATAGGGATGGAGCCAATTTCAACAACTACAGTGGCAGGGGAGAAAACCCTGTCACAGGATTCTGTAGGGTGGACACAAAGTCTGGCATTAACATCGGCAGGTTTTCAGGAGGCCTAAATTGCTGAGAGCTGGTAGCCACTCCTCCCTGCTGCAGAAGCTTTGCAGAACATGCAGGCCTGCTCTCCTGCTCTTGCTAGCAGGAGGCCACAGGTCTGTCAGGAGTGATGTACCTTTGTTCTGAAGGCCTGGGAGCTGGATGGGGACTACTTTGTGTTCATTAATCAGTGACTCTCCTACAATCCCAAACACCAATCAACACAGTCCCTTTGCATGTTTACAATGGAAATGAGTTTAGTTTATTAAAATCGCCTCTCAGATTAGCTGCCTTCCCAGATAACACCTATGCAAATGAAATTTCGTATATGATATTTCATACAGAACATGAACAAACATGCCAGATGGAACTCACTGCCTGGGCCTAATCACTCCTATCTATTTCTGTTTTTCCATGCAAATGCCATCTTTGAGATTTGTCTTCCAGTGGCAAGCGCACATCTCCCTCTAAGCCTGTCAGATGCTTTCAGAGTCCCCTTGGAGCAGCACTCTCCTTGTGCTTCACTACTTCTTACCTTTCAGGTTGGTATGAGCAGGCAGCTGGGCTTGAAGTCAGTTGAGTTGATTGTGTACTATAAGCATGGCAGGCTATGGCCTTTGTCAGGTGCTTTTGATTGGTGACATATGCACCATCATGCACTAAATATCTGTAAAATCACAGGTATTTGTACTGGTGGCAAGCACAGCAAGTGTATCTTAGACCACAGTTCCCTAAAGAATCAGTGAGGTCCTGCCTGCATCTCAAACACTTCACCAACTAAGGCTGATCTACTCACTCACTGCTCTTGTGTTAGATGGAGTTCTTATTCTGGGTATCACTGTATTAAAGCCTGGAAGGAAGCAACTTTTGCTTAGCAAAAAAATGTAAAAAAGAAACGGTAAAGCAATGCCAAGAAGAGAGGTAACCTCTCCATGTCAGAGCTGCGGGATAAATTGCATACTCCCAAACTACACCCAGTCTCACATCTTCTGCATTTTTACACTTGGCGTAGGAGTGGGGATCCAGAGATAAAATGTGAAGCTGTCCTAGAGACACATGAATTTCCCACGCTCTGAGAGATGAGGTTTGGGGCCCTTTCTTTAAATCTATGCCTGATTTCAGCGCAGGAAAAATAAAGAACTATGTTTACAGCATGAGACTTGCATAAATATTTTTATCCTTCAGTTTGTTTAATCTCTGTTCTTTGTACAAACAGCATGAACTATGAGCCGTGTTATTTTGTCCACAGCAACATCTAATGTTTTATATTCACAGGCAGGCCTGGATGCTTTTGATGTGAAGATGGGAGATGTGTAAAGAGAGACACAGACATGCAAGTACCTGTGTGTGGCTCCTTGGAATTTGTGAGCTTCACAACATATCTGTAATTAGCAAGTAACCAACGGAAGACAACTACAGGGGGCCCTACAAAAGCCCTGGAAGATAGAGTATCCAAACTTACAGCAAGAAGCTCAGGGGACAGTGAAACATAGCTGCAGCACAAGAGCAAAATGTTTCCTGCTCCCCTGCCCTGCCCTCCCACTCCCTCCCCAAGTCATCACATCAAGGTTGTGCTGACAGAATTGCTGAGGAGTGCAGTTTCCTGAACATCAGTGAAACAATAAGGTGTGGTGAAAAGGAGTAACCAATGTTTTTCTGGAAGTGGCATGTGCAGACAACAGGTAAAATGGGTAAACTGCCAGGAGGAAAACCATAGGGTGAAGCCTTATCCAGAAAGATGGTGCAGTGACTAGCTGGACTACATTCCTATTTCTAAGCCAACATGTCCTTGCTGAAGTCACTTCACTTCTTCCTTTTTCTGTCTTGCTGTGAGGCAGTGGCTGCCTCTTACAACCTATGTACTCAGCCTTTGGCACAATACAGGCCATCTTCACAGTTGTGCATGATTTGTACTTAAATGTGCAGTCAGATCAGCCCGCTTTGCTCTCTGGATCACTGTAATGAAGCTTCACAAGTGCCTAAATGCATCCAGCTTCCATGCACCTTGGGACTGTCTCAGCCAAATGCTGAATTCAAATAGAAATGCGCTTTACTCTAGGGTTTATTATTATTTCATGAATGTAACTAGGAAGTGGTGGTGTGTGCTTTGAATTTACCTTCTTCTCGTTGATATCCAGCAGGTCCTCCTCTTCCGCTACTTCTTCTGGCAAGTCTTTGATTTTATTCAGTAGCTCTGCTTTGGGTGCTGAAACATTATAATAAGCAGGGCAGGTGACCAGGGTTACAGGAGCTTCCTTTTCTTCTTTCCTACACCACAGTGAAGAAAAAGGAGTTCAGTATGAGCCTTTTTGCCACGCCTAGATCCATGATCTTCCAGCACTCCCTCTTCAGTACCCCCTTGGTATTAACCACAAAGGAAACAGCGGATTCTCACCAACAGAGGGTGCACATCAGCTGCTTTTGTCTCTCCTGTGCAGAACAGCACAACTACTTTGTTTAAATACTGACTGGCTAACAGCTCCGAATAGGGCCAGATCTTTGCTGTAGAATCAGCACAGCTCAGCTGGTGATGATTAGACCGGCATCAAACATTACAACTTATTTCTGTACAGTTCTCCAGCTAGTTCTCCAGCTGGAAATCTGTTTCTTTGAGCAGTCACACTGCAGGACATGGACAGATCTTTGCATCTGGTTGCAATCAGGCACATCCACCTCTCCTTCCCGAACTAGGCCCCTCATTATCTTTTTCTCACCACTGTTATGGTCCTGATTTTACTCTCATACTTGATATGGCTCATTTCCTTCCCCATTATCAAGTTTAGCATTGTTTTCTATGCATCCTGGAGAAGTGAGCTCATCTACAGAAGAACTGATGAGAAAAGTCATTCAAAAATGCCCTGCCAGTCCTTGCTCCTGGGACCAGAGAAACTCACCCCCTGCCACTGTCCTCCTACAATGATTAGGAAAAATTCTGCACAAGCTCATCCCTTAAAGCAAGGAAGCAGCGAGTTCTGCTGCAAAGTTAACTCACAATCACAACGAACAGTGCTTACATGTTATCTTCTGCTACTGTCCTGCTAGCTTTTTTCTGTGTCATCTTCCTTTTCATGTTGTTCTCCTTCAGCAAGCTGGTTCCACTGGGGAAAAGCCCTTCCATTAAGTCCATGGTTGTCTTCATTTTGGAGTCAGGATCCAGGATATCAGCCAGAGACTTGTCTTTATGGACAATCTCTTTTGCTAAAGCCTCTGACTTAATATCCTCTGGGCTTTTTTTCTTTGTCTTCACTGGAGGACACGTGTTGAGTGTCCCAGAGTCTGCACTGCCGTTTTCTGACTCTCTGGTGATAACTGCTGGTTCTCTGTGGTTGCCCTCAGGTTGAGTTGTGGGTTCTCCATTAGAGGTTTGAGGCCCTTCAGAAGAAGTAGCTGGTCGGTGTTGCTTATCCACAGCAGGTGAAGAATTAGTCCTTTTTGATAAAGATGGTGAGAAGGACCAATTATTTTCACTGATATTCGTGCCCAACCCTGTTATCTCCCTCTTGGCCAGAGCTTTGGAAAAGGCTTTGAAGCTGCTATGGACAGAAAAATTCTGTGAGATGAAGATAAACTTACCACACAGGACCTTTGTGAACAGATGATGAAGGCCTAAGACAAGTAAGTTTTCTTTCTCACACATTCATTTCTGTCTCTTACTTTGCCCATACTGTGAAGCTACTGGCACCAGAAGCATTCCATTCCCTCAATCTGGATGCTGCCATTTTGTCATTCCAGCGTAGAAACCACCAGTGAGTGTCAGTCAGTTTTGTGCTCATGGGAGACATTGAGTCTCAGCACTTGGGAATGCCAGCCTGAGCAGTCCACACTTGACATGGCCTTTTCATGTTAAGAAAGCCCTAGCCAGATTCTTCCCTGGAGGAAGAATCCCTCTTTCCTCCTTGATAGTAAGGGAAGTTGTCCTGAGTTAAATCAGCTGGGCACCTAGCCTTAACCCCAGTCCTTCAGGAAAAATGCACTATACAGTGTTACTGTGACATATTAGTGCTGTCGCTACTTGGCACATGGTCGCTGTTTCATAACAGGATTGTTTTATGCCAGATATAAAGTGTATTCTGGGAAGTCTAACAGTTTGGAAAAACATGAATTTTCATACTTTTCTCTCAGAAAACAGTAACTGGAAAGAGTAAGCAACTATTCTTACTCTTCACGCTGGTGTGTGAGAAGAAATCCCACTGAAATCCATACAGTAATTACAGGGAGCATGCAGGATATTTTCTCACTTATAACCCTCTTTGCCTTGCCCACTACACACCTGTCAGTGTATCTGCTGATGGACCCAAAGCTTTTAGCCTACTTGCTTTGTAACCTGTCCTGTCCATATCATTTAACAATGCTCTTGGCAGCTAGCAAAACCCTGTAGCAGTGAGTCTGTCTGTCTGTCCCTCTCCCCTTATAATCTGTGCAATCCCCTGCAAAGCTTCACACTCGGCTAGCAGCTGTGGGTGAGTTGTTGCAGAATGCCAAGCTGTGGAGGTCAGTCACATTTGGCTGGAGCCCCACATATCTTACTGTATATGGCCCTACAGTACCCGAGATGCCGTGTGATAGCTCTCCCTTACCTCACTTTGTCCTCTGTGAGCCTGGTGGATTTGTCTCCAGCTGCCCCATATTCCTCAAGTGCAGTTGGTGGGGGAGGAGGTGGGAATTCCTCCATGCCATTCGCAGAAGTGCAAGAGCTCAGCTCAGGAAGAGCATGGGGTGGCAGTGGGGGTGAGAAGGCCGGAGCAGTGACAGCAGGCTGGGAAGGCATGATGAACACCTCATCGTCTTCATCATCCTGCAGCAATGGTGGAGGCGTAAGCTGCAGGCACGATTCTGAGATCCGGAGGTGAGTTGTTGCCTGGGGAGAAGGAGTCTCTGGGTCAGAGGAAGTGCTGCTCTGTGTTGGAAGGGACTGCCACCTGTGGGAGAACTTTGGCCCATCTGCTGGAGGAGGCACCACAGCATGTGGCAAGCTGTTGTCTTTGACTGGGTGAGCCCACATCACTCTGTGTGGGAGGGACCTTTGCAGCAGCCCTGCTTTCCTTCTGCACACAATCTCCTCTGCAGGAGCCTCGACGGACCTATCCTGAACAGCATCCAAAGACAGTGCCTGAGTAGTACTGCTGCCCCCAAGAGGAAAAGCATCCTCTTCAGCATGGTGCTGTCTCAGAGCCTGGCCATCACTTGCGGCCTGCAAGTCAGAGGCAGGTTTACTAGGGGAGGACTGGCTAGATGAAGAAGAAATGAGGAACATGGATTTAAAGCCTTGCTTTTGCTCAGGACAGTGACTTCTTGCCTCTGTTGGAGATGGAACAAATGCAGAACTCCTGCCATCTTGTCTGGAAAGTTCTGAGACCTTATGGTTCTCGGTCAGTGTGGAAGACCCAGTGCCAATCTCACTGATGTGGCGTGGATGGGGATAATAACTTGTAAATGTCATTTTTTCTGAGTGGCTTCTTTCTTTCTTGCTGAAAGACCTACAAAAACAAGAGATAGACCACTTAAGGTTTAACAATTAATCAAGGAACAGGAAAAGCTATTGTACACCTACTTAGAGATCAAATTAGGCAACCATTCTGGAGGCCTGAGTCAGTGCCTGCTAATCCACAGGAGGTTCTGTCACGATTTTGAAAGCAGAGGTAAATGCAGTCTACTAGATCTAGGGATACTAAGCCAGATCCACTCCCACTCACCATCTCCCATAATTTTCAGTGTGTGCTAGACCTCACAGATCTGTGCACACACACAGCGAGCATCACAGCAAAAACTCAGCAGAAAAATACCTTCGAAAAATCTGATTGCCTGGCTTCCCTTCAGTCTCATTTGGATTCTGCTTATTACAGATGGCACAGGTAGTGAACGCAGTAAGGAAAACTATTTGACAGAGTCTACCATCAGAGTCCATTCTCAATTGCTGTTAAGTTTAACAATTAATCTGGAGTACTGTGTCCAGGCCTGGAGTCCCCAGCACAAGAAAGATGCAGAGCTCTCGGAATGGGGAAGACCACTAAGATGATCAGAGGGCTGGAGCAGCTCTCCTGTGAACAAAGGTTGAGGGAACTGGGCTTGTTTAGCTTGGAGAAGAGAAGG
>JAOWBP010086676.1:0-26579 GCA_028571105.1 Tragopan temminckii
GACTGTGTCCCTCACTGCCACATCTCCACTGTTCTTGAACACCTCCATGGGTGGTGACCCCACCACCTCCCTGGGCAACCAGTGCCAATAATCATTACATTGTCTCCCAGCAGATGTCCTTTGGGTTATTGTAGCATAAGCCTGTGGTAAACTTTAGTCCCCCAGAGTGTTACTTCTAACCTAAGAGAAAAGGCTTTGCGTGGGCTATATGTCATATAACGCAGTGCACGTAAATGAAATGGTCTGTGTTCTGTGTTTTGGTCTGGCCAAAGTAATCTGCTTCCCTTCCCAAAGTTATGGGATGAATTGACTGGCTGAATTAATATGGGGAGTGATACAGGATATTTGAACTCCTGTCAGTTTTTTGATTCTGCTTTTTCCCAGCAGTAAAATGGATTTGTTCTGAAACCTGGAAAAGAAAGAAATAAACTTGGCAGATGTAGCCAGTTTATGATTTATTCTGAATTTGCAGCCTGATCCAAATGCCACTGAAGTCTGCAGAAATCATTTGGGGGATTTCAAAAGGAATCTCATCAGGCTCTTGATTAATATGCCGGGGAGCAGGGGTGTGCATGGTGGGGGCCAAGGGAGCCTTGCAGAGCTCATCCTCTTTTTCTTTAGGGTTTGCATTCTCTCAGTGCACATCCTTTCATGCAAGCCTCTCACTGCTCCCTGAACCATATGTATTTGGATTAATAGGTAATAGCAGAGGCACTGGGGAAAGCTGGAGCCAAGTTCAATTTTATTGCCTCAAAGTGATGCGAGGAGGGACTGTGCTGCTGGCACGGGGCTGTGGGAACACACGAGGTCGGGACCAGGGCTGTTGCCCATCCCAGCACCTCATGCCTCAGCCCTTCGAACACGTGCTGTGCTCTTGTGCCACCCTTCAGATTAAGGGCACTTGAGATCTCAGCATCATGGGGCAGTGTACGTGTGTGATCAAGCTGATTAACCTTGAAACAGCAATAAGTGCAGAATTTTAGCATGTGGCATCTTTTAACTTCACATGTATTTGCGTTGTTTTCTAGACAGGAAGATTTCCAGATTTTTCTAAGATGGGAAAGGCCACTGAGTTATATATAAAACTGAAACAGGCTTTGCATCTTGATTTATTCTTAATCTTATTGCTATGTGACAGGATCGGTTATCTCTCAAGGGGTGGTATTAATTAAGGTTTACAAAACATTTTGCAATTCTTGGGAAAAAATGCATTACAGAGCTCTGCTATTACTTGAGCTATTTATTACGTGGCAGCCAATACTGCCTATAAATGTCTGTGATCGTGTTTCAGTGTAAATCGTGAACTTCCAAACTCCTTTGAAAAAGCTGGTCTTCAAAAATCTTATTTTTCTTTCCCCCTCCCCCTTTAAGTGGGAGGGAATTGCAGATGATCTTTCACATGGTTCTTCCAACACCCAGTCATTCATCAGCAGAGACTTAAAGATAATAAACTTTTTGTTTCAGGCAATTACTTAATCTCGACAAACTCCTGTGTTAAGCAGGGCTATTAACTGAGCAGGCCATAAATCAGCGTGCTGCCAGGTGGGTGAGTCTCCTGAACTGCAATCACTCTTCAGGACCTTCCAGAGACCCCTTCCGTCTTAAGCACCCTCATTACACAAGCAGCATGCTAACAACCGGCACTTTGCATGAGCTGCCCAGAGAGTCCACTGCAAGCTGCACTGGGACCATTTTTAACTCCAGTTGGAACATCTTCAGACCGAGGCAGGATGATACATGGCGGTTATTAGCCTGCACCCAAACCACAGCTGGGTGAAACAGATAACTTTCTCACCCCCTGCTCTTCAGCCCTTGTGCTCGGCTGGGAGCAGAGTGCTGCTGCAAGCATGGAGAAAAGCCACTTCATGTGCTGTCTTCTCTGTCTTTATGCATTAGGACTGCTTTGGTGACTGATGTCAGTGAGCATGGAACCTCCCCAAATTCCTTTTTATAGGCCACCAAGTTGCTGAACACCTGGGTGTAAGTGCAAGCAAAATACCTAGGTCGGTTTTGTCATGTCTCTAGCAGAAAGCAGACTTACTTCTTTGCTTTCGTTTCCAGAAAGTACTTTGGTCACAATGCACAGCAGGCTCTGTATAGGGTTTTTCCAGACTTCATTTGTTCGATTTTAAAAATGGTATTAACAGACCTTTCATATGGAGGGGAAATTTTTCAAGCTATTGCCTATAGGAACAGTTTGATTTCGGTTTGTTTTAGTGCCTAGAGGAGCATATGCATAAAGAAAGCAAACTTACTTCTGTGGTTTGGTTTGGAGAGGCTAGAAATGCCAGCTCAGTTTGAAGCACAGCTTGCTCCTGGAAGACCAAGGAGGGCTTTGTTGCAGGACAGTGCCGGGTGTCCCTGCAATGGCAGTGGGCAGCCCTGCAGTGGCAGAGACCGTGTTGGTAGGTCTGTGCCCAGGGCGGGCTGGCGTGCCTGCTCTTGTTGGCACAGCACCTGTGCTTGCACAGCATTTAAGCATGTGCCTGGGAGTTCTTCTCTAAGGCTGCTTTCCAGATCCTGCAAGTTGTGCCGGCTGCTTGTGCCAGCAGCTCCTGGTGCACTGTTGCACCTGGGCAAATCCGTCCATCCTGATGGATGTGGAGATGTGCAGTGTGCACGTACTGCAGTGGCCACAGACTGGAGCACAGGGGGTTCTATCTGAACATGAGGATAAACTTCTGTGCTGTGTGAGTAGTTAAGCAATAGCACAGGTTGCCCACAGAGGCTGTGGAGTCTCCTTGGAGAGTTTCAGAATGTGGGCCTGGGCAACCTGCTTGTGGTAGCCCTGTTTGAGTAGCGGCTGGACCTGATGGCTTCCAAAGGTCCCTTCCAACCTCAGCCTTTCAGTGATTCTGTGATTTAGTTTCAGCTCAGCTTTACCATACACATCTTTTGGCCATCCCTGGAGGCACTTGAGGTCAGTGCCATGAGCATGGAGCTCACTCAGCTGACCACCAGCCTTCAGGAAGGGCACACCGTGTTTCAACTGCACGGCTACACAAAAGCAGCCTGTCCAAAGTAACAGTGGCTTGATGTTGGCATGGGTGGCCAAGGGAAGTCAAGACAGCTGCTTTCAGCGGTAGTGGGGCTGGAAGTGGTGGCTGGACTGCAACCTATGTGCCTTCTTTGCTCATTCTCGCACCAGCATCTCCAGGTAAACTGGTTCAGGGAGTCAATCCAGCCAAAAACCCGTGCAATACAATTTCAGGTGGTTAGTTTTCAACTGGATGATCTCCCTGAGCTGGCTGGGTGTGGGATTGCCATTGCCACCTCCAGGCAGGGGTGTGAGTGCGTGGCTGGGGGTGAGGCAGGCTCTATCTGCGTACTAAAGGCATCCCCCTCAGTAGTCCTGCTAGTAGGGATTCAATTGGGATGACACTCATGAGTAAGCTTCAGTTTGTATGAGCAGAAGGTACAGCCAGGGCTCCACTAGGCTTGCTGTCAGATATGAAGTGTAATTCAGAGAACGTTCTCTCTCCTTTTTCATTCACTATTTTTGCTCTCTGGTTCTCATGGAATTGTGATTGACAACAGTCTGAGGCTGTTGAACCACTCCATCCTTATTCATGTTGCCTGTGGAGATTCTGGGCTTGGATGCAACCAAGGTGTGCAATGATGTGTCCTCTGGAGCTACTGCTCCTTCTGGTTACTAATGCCAGATAGTGTTTTCTCCATAACACCTCCATCTAATGGCAAACCTGTCTTCATATATGGATGATCAGAAGTGGTTGCACTTTTGAGAGCTGAGGAAAAAAGAAAGTTTCGCTTGGATGCAAAGTCAAGGCCAGAGCAGTTGGGCTGTACAAAGCAGCACAGGTGCCTCCACAAAACACATTAAGGGATGCGGTTCCTGCTGTGATGTGAGCCTTAATGTAAAGATGCAGTGAAAGAGTTTGCCATTCATTGGCCCGATCACAGGGCACTCAGTGGCAAACTCCATTGGTCCATCTTTTTTGGAAATAGCTGCATCAACTGTAGGCCCAGGTAGTCATTAGGATGCTTCTGGCTTCTACGGGGGCAGATGACAACAACATGGAGAAAACTTCTCCCTAAACTCATAGGCACACTTTCTCCTCTAGACGTGTGTTTTTGAGGGATCTATGTGTTTGCATAGATGCTCTTGAGGTGCTGATTTTTCCCCTGCAGCGGGCACACAGGCCATCCCCACGCAGGCTGGCACAGCTAAGCTACCAGCTGCTCAGCCCCTGCGCCCCGGGTGCCTTCCTGCCTGCTGGGGTTGGGTTTTGTTCTTCTCCCATTCTCTCACAGCAGCTGCTGGAGAACAAGCCCCAAGGACCCATCTGGCCCTCCAAGCTTCCCGGGCCACGTGCTTTCTCGACAAAGCAGTGGTGGTTTTGCTGTAATACAAGAGTTACATTATAAAACTGCGACTTGCTAGCAAAGCAAACTGCCTTTTATTCGCTGGTACTGCCTTTCTCCCTTTAGAATTGCAGCCGCGGCAGCTCCACAATGTAGCCTCAGATCGAGTCAATCTAGAGGGCTGCTTTTTTCTTTTTCTTTTTTCTTTCTTTTTTTTTTTTTTTTTTCTTTTCCTCTCCTCTGCTTACTGGAGGAGTTGGCACCGCCTGGTGTTATTAGGACATAAGCCAGCTTGTTCCAGTGGAATTTCCTGTCTGATTTTAATTTCCCCCTCATTTTTTTTTCTCCCCTCAAAGTGAGGCAGAAAAACTTTTTAATTGCACTGCCGTAGGTTGGCCTTTCGGGATATTATTATTCTTATTAAGTACTTCCTGTTGGGATGTGGCACATGAGAAGTACCCAGGATTCGGTGCAGTCAGGGCTTGCGGCCGCCTTGTTTGTTAATAACCGTCAGATTGGCAGCATCCTCAGGATACATCTTGGCATGACAGCCGGGCAATTAAGTGATTTTCAAGACTCTCAACATTTGCAGCTCAAGACCTGTGGAATTAATAAGCCGCATTAAGCCTTCTCGGTTTTGTTTTCTGCTGTTCAGTAGCTGCAGCTCCTCATTCATCTAACAGAAAGCCAGCCTCAGTGGAAAACACTCGCTCTGGAAATCATTGTGGAGGTAGAAACGTGCTGTCACACTGCCGACAGTGCATTTTGTCCCGGAGAAGAATCCAAAGTCTTTTTAGCAGAAAAAGTCTTATAAAATGATTTGAAAGTGAAAATTCTCAGCAGTCAGTTTCAGAAGCTTCAATAGGATGAGGAGGAATGTTCACCTCAAGTTGCACCAGAGGAGGTTCAGGTTGGATATTAGGCAACATTTCTCACCAAGAGTGGTTGAGGTATTGGCACAGGCTGTCCAGGGAGGTGGTGGAGTCACCGTCCCTGGAGGTGTACAAGAACCATGGAGATGTGGAACTGAGGGACGTGGTTAGTGGGCAATATCAGTGGTAGGTGAACAGCTGAACTAGGTGACCTTAGAGGTCTTTTCCAACCTTAATGATTCTCTGATTCTATGTTGGCAGATACCATTGTATTAATGATGAACTTTGCTAGTTCGTCACTTCCACATTCTTTTTGTTTTCTAGAATAGAATAGATCATTGCCCATTCTGGGCTCTTCTGGGGCATTTCCAACAGCAGCCACAGTTTGCTGAAAGATATTTTCTGACCAAAAACTATTCTGCTTCCAACCTTCTCCCAACTCAGGCTGTTTAGGTCTGAGAATGATGGCTGGTGGCAGCAATGCTGCTCTGGAGACATCTGATTATGGCACTTTGGAAGACCAGAGGAGCCTCAGTGCCAGGCAGATCTGGGCACCCTGCTGTGGGATTCCCCAGCTTTCACCTTACTCGTCCTTCCCAGATGGATAAAGAAAGTAAGTTTGTCCCTGCAGGGCTGCCACACAGCAGTAACCTAAAAACTCCAGGAATCCTTGTAGAATAATAAATAATACATCACTTTTATTCACAGATGCCCTCCTGAATGTCTTAAAATACTTTCACATAGCTGTCTGCAGGCTTCAGAAAATCTCTGTTTTCTCACCAAGAGGCCAAGTGTCCCAGAACTGAATGGTTTGGGTCACACCTGAGGCATGCTGCTAAGCCAGCTCCCTGCTGGTAGCATCTCACTGAGGTCCCGCTGTCGTCACATCCCTGCCATGCCCTGGCCAGGAGGTGCCCCGAGGGAGCGGTGGTGACCCAGGCAGGAGACAGCAGCTGAGGGATTTCAGGGTTTGATTTCTTAATGATAAGAGTCATCTTTGCTGTAGAAAATGTCAATGAACTCTTACATTTTTAATCTAAATTTTCCATGGAGAGAGAAAGGCCATTTTTAGCCTCACTGTAATTGTTCCAACTCTTTTGCCCAGGAAGGGACTGACAGGTTTAATGTCCCTAATGACAGCCTTGCAGTACAGAGGAGGAAGCTGAGGAACCCTGCTGGGAGCTTCAGGAAAGGGCAGACGTGGACCTATCTTACTGCCACTCGTGCCTCTTGAGTTCTTGAGCTGGGTAAGAAATAAATGTATGGGGATTGAGCCATTGGGCTGGCCACCTCGGACCTCCAGAGGGCTCCTGGGAGTGGTTTGCTGCCTTACTGCTTTTATGACAGTGTTTATTATGCAGGCAAACCTAGAAATGTGCTTTCTTCTGTGTAAAGTAAGAATGGCACCCCATGGGTACCCAAAGCCCACATCCTTGGCTTTGTACTCTCCTCTTCTCCATGCCCTCTGAGTGGAAAGTCATAAGTCACATGGACTCTGTCCTGCATGTCCTTTGAGGTGTTGGTGATGCCATTCTTGATTTGAGGCTTTTGTTGTGGTTTTATAGATGAGGACAAGCAAGACATTTTTTTTATCAGACACATGGTCTGATTGTTGGGTAGTTCCGTTTGGAGCCAGGAGTTGGACTCAATGGTCCTTAAAGATTCCCTCCAACTCAGGATATTCTGTGATTCTATTATTTGTTGTTTTCTTTGCACATATCTGCATCCCAGTGTCCTCCCAGCACCCCTACGAGGCAGTTCATTACTTGAGCCACTAGTTTTCTTAGCAGCATAGGCTGTTTTTCTTGTTATTGCTCACCTGAATGGGAAACTTGGCTTTTGCTGTGCCCACAGTTACACTAAGCACGTTACCTCCTCCGGCATGCTAAGGTGTTGTCTAAAATATGATTTTGTAAATCAGGCTACCACCGCCTTTCTTCATTACATGTGTTAGAAGGAGAAAACTGATTCTAGGTTCTGCTGGATGGGAACAGCAGGTTGGATGTACTTCAGAATGGTGTGTAATGGGACAGGAGAGGCTCTCCCTTGAGTGCACTGGTTGGAACCTGCCTCCCGTTTGTCCTTCCCTTAATGTTTATAGCACACCAGAATTAATCTTCTCTATTATTTTACCTGTGAAGTTCCTCTTTTATTGTTTCCAAAGCCACTGAGCAGGTAATAATAAATAAAACAGTGTAATAATTAACCAATATTAATTGAAGTATGCTGTATGGAAACCAAACCAAATACTAACAAGCCAAACAAAAGAGAAGTATGCACTGTGCAGCCTTGTTTACAGTGCTGTCTGCTGGAGTCATTATACACGTTGATATAATAATACTGAGCACTTAATTACCACATCATTTTTAAAGCGCTGTATAAACATTAACCAAACCTCTGAGGTAGGGAGGTATTATTATCTCCATTTTAAAGAGGGGAAATTCTGACACAGCGAGGTTAGTTGGTAATTGGGCAGGCTGGAGTGAAGGCTGCTGCCTCCTGGACGGTCCAGACCACGCTGTGATTTTGGAGGCTGCAGAAGCACCGGGGATGGCTCTACCTGGAACACGGCGCTGCCACCTGAGGAGGGCGGCTGTCCCTCAGCACAGCTCTGCACTTTGCAGACATGCAGACTGGAGTAGCCAGCAGCCACGTGGTTGTCTCTTCTTGGAGGTAAGCGCACGCTCGGCTCCGTTTGCGAAGCAGCAGAACATGGAAGCTCAGCTCTACGGCAGCGCTTGGTGGGGCTGGGAGGCAGCAGCTGCTGCATGGTGGCAGTGGGAATGTCTGTCCCTGCAGAGCAGTCACTGTTCAGCAGCAGCACATGACTTCATCAGAGGAGAATCCCACAGGCTCACCAGCGTGATCTGCTCCGTCATGTTTCTGTGACCCAATTTTCCCCATTCTTTGTCTCGGACCTTCCCTGACCCCAACCCTATTATCTCTTCCAATAATTCACCCAGGCCATTATTAATGGTGCATTAACTTCGGCTGTGCTTTCAGCAAAGATGTTTTTCTTGCGCTTATTCATTCACTCAACTCACTTAAACAGCGAGATCATTATTCCGGGGATGTCACGTAAACACAAAACCATCTCCCTTGCTGACACCTATGGCCTGAGGCACTTTGCTGGATCCAAGCATAACACTGGACGACCCAAGGGGCTCCGGGAGCCACCCACGTGCTCAGGGATGGGTTCCCCTCCCCATCCAGAGCCCACCAAGTCCAGTGCAGCTCCAGTGGCAGAAAGATCACAGAATGAAGGCTATGGAGCAGAGCACATTTTGCAGTTTGCTGTTTCAGAGTGAACGTGACATTTGCCACCACAGTTGTTGGATGCCAAAATGCATCTTTTAAGTTAGGGACTTTAAAAAAGCATCTTCTAGGATGTCCCCTTCTCAGTTTCTCTGGGTCAGCTGCTTGTGCAAAGCTGCTAATGACTCTGTAGCGACAGGATCACACGAGCTGTTGTCTGGAGTTTTTCTCCCATTAATCCAAATCAATCCAATGCCGCAGGGCTCTGAAGCCTTTTTCAGATTGAGTTACGTTTTCTACCTGCTGTGGTTGAGGTTTGCTCTGGAACCTGCTGTTTGACTGTGGGCAAATTGTGTTACTTTATCCTGTACCAGCCCTCATCAAGTGAAAAAGGGCTGGGACTCAGTACGTGTGAGCATTTGATTCTCTTCCTAAGGAGCTTTGTGAGTCTTGGCAAGGCAGCTTGTCATCCCTGTATGAAACTTGTGTTCCACGCATCATAAATATCACAAGAAATCAAGCTGAGAGGGTTCTCAAGAGGTCAGCATTGGTTTTTCCCACTTTCTAAGATAGGTGGCTTTGCAAAATTTTTGGAAAAAAAGTATTATAAGTACTGAATTATTCTATCAGCAGTCTTTTATGTTTTTCTTCAACTAATGACTTTCCCTTTAGGTAAGCTTCCAGGAGCTCTGGATGTATTGGATGGCACAGGAGATGTGGGGGGGCTTCTGGGTATCTCCAAACCCTGGTTGTGCCGCAGCACTCAGTTGCAGGTGGGAGTTGAAGATGTCCTTTAAGTTCATGCATGTTTAGGATTACCCCATCTGAGTCTGTCCCTGCCACTAGGGACTGCACTTAGTTTTCAGGAGGAAGGGCTTTGCAGATTATTTTTTACAAAGTTGGACTCAATGATCTTTTAGTGTCTTTTCCAACTCAGGATATTCTATGATTCTATGAAAGTGAACCACAAATGAAACCCGATTCAGTGGTACGGGGTCTGATTTCTTTTCTTCTGCTGCCTTTTTTTAAGCGGTTACATGTGAAGGTTGAAGTATTTGGAATATAAAAAGTTTGTTTGACCCTTCCCAACTCTTCTTTTTGGGTTTAAAAAGAGGAACTTCTGTGGGTGCTGTAAGAACGTCTCCTTTGCTCGCTGCACAAACCCCTGCATGCCGCGTGTGTTTTTCTTGAAGCACAGGTTTATCTGCAGAGATAATCAAAAGCCTGCATCATCCTCAAAAAATGCCTGTTTCTGCTGCTTTCCTCCCTGATTCCTGGGATTTTCGGCAAAGGGACATCCCCTTTAAACGTACATTTCTGCTTCATATCTCTCCCCTTTGAAGCCAGAGGGCTGGCTGGCTGGCCTTTGAATAGGCAAGGATGAGAATAGAACAGTGGGAGGTCCGTGTCTTGCTCATAAACCTTGGCCAGAAAATCAGCCCTGACAAGTGGGGACAGGTAGCAGCGTCTCCCCCTAATCGAGCGATGCAGCGGAGCAGACGCGTTCCTGCAGGAGCTGGGGGCAGGTGGGGCCTCCCAGCCTCATCAGCGTGCGTTCACCCCAGAGCTGCATGCCACAGCTTAATGAGGAACCATGTTATTTCAGTGTGAAACACCCTGTTTTTCCATTGGCCCTGCCCTTTGTGTGCTGCTTTGTTTTCTTCACAGAATCATTGAATGGCTTAGATTGGAAGGGACCTTAAAAATCACCCAGTTCCAACCCCCCTGCTGGAGGCAAGGTTGCTGACCATTAGGTCAGGCTGCACTGGGCCTCATCCAAACCTGACCTTGAATACCTCCCATGTTCCAAAGAACACTTCTTTGGTTTTCTCTTCCTTTCTTGATTTTTTTTCTGTTGTCCCAGAGCTATGGGACGTGGAGGGGGGATGTCACTTTGTGTCTTCCCTCTGTGGTGCATCCTACCAAGGGGCTTGGCATGGCCCTGCTTCTTCCTGTAGGAAAGCTTTCTCCTGCTAAAAGCTTCCTCGCACTGTGTAAAACAATCATCATTAGTACTAATTGGGCAGCTTTGGGGTTAAATCTGCAAAGATTGCTTGGGTTTAGTAAATCCTCTGCCACCACAAAGCAGATAATACTAAACAAAAGATCGCCTTGATTAGATTAAAATTGGCAAATTCATTGCCCTAATCATCGTATTGCCCTTCTCATGGCTATTCAGGAATACATCAACATGACTTACTTGAAGTAATTGAATATAATTGTCTCTTTAACTCCTACATGTAAAGCATCCATCTTTGTTAGCAGTGTGTGCTGCTGTCCTGCTGCCAGCTCGCCCTCCTCATCAGGAGGGGTGGGAATGAGAAGCAAGGCAGGGATGATGTTCATGAATTGGAAGCTGATTGCCTATAAAACCATTCATTATTCCTGATGAAGCACCTGGAAGAGGAGAAAAAGGAGCAGCACTGGTGGTAGTTGGTTTTCTCGCTACTCCCAGGGTGGGTAGCAGAGGAGGGACCCAAAGTGGGACAGCCCAAAGGGAGGTCACCCAAAGCAACCCATCCCTGGAAGGAGGTGGAATTGCTGACTGCCACCATTCAAATAAGTTGAAACGCCAAAAACAAACCAACCGTGCCCGTGGGAGGCAGGAAATTTATGGAAATTTTTCTTCCATTAATAGTCAGATGTGCAAGGAGGGAGGAATTCTTTTCCAATGTTGTTGTACCAACAGATAGCTAGGAACAGAGGCCAAGCAACAGACACCCTGTGTTTTCTTATTCCCAGCTCTCCTGAGTGACTGGGAGATCTTTTTGTACTAAATTTTTGATATTACTACAGCAATCGGTCATTTAGTAGTAGGTAGTTACAAAACTAAATACTAAAGGTATCTAAGGGCAGGCTATGAAAAAGAAGAGGATAGACTCTTTATCAGGGTCTGTTGTGATAGGACACCATTGTGAAATAGTTTCAAACTGAAAGAGGGGAGATTTACATTGGATATAAGGAAGAAGTGTTTTACAATAAGGGTGATGAGGCATTGGCGCAGGTTGCCAAGAGAGGTGGTGGATGCCCTGTCCTTGGAGACATTCAAGGTCAGGCTGAATGGGGCTCTGAGCACCTGATGGAGCTGCAGGTGTCTCTTCATTGCGGAGAGGTTGAACTGGATGACCTTTAAGGGCTGCTTCCAGCTTAAACAGTTGTGCAGTTCTATGATTACATGAAAACTAGACATAATTTGCCTTGTTTGAGATTCAGTATTTGACCCATTGCTGTTAGTGGCTTTGCTGTTATTGGTGAGTTAAATTGGCCAAGATAAGGGCTGTGCCGCTAAAACACCGCCCTGATGCCCAGCAGCGTCAGCCCATCACCTTGCACCTCCCTGCATTTTGTGGCTACTCAGCCCTGGACCTGCCCCATCCAGGCAGTGTCACCACCCTATTTTGAGAAGATGCCAAATCTGACCCACGGGCACTCCAGCAGAGCTATGCAGGTAGGCATCGGGAATGCAGGAGGGTCCTTGCTCCTTTGGGTTTATTTTCGTGAGCTCTCTGTGGAATGAGTGCTGCAGGAAGCCCAGCTCTGGCTGGTGAAGGTGTTTGTGGTGTCTGGTGAGTGACTGTGCTGGGACAGTTTGTGACCATGCTAGGAGTAGAACTCCTGTCCTGGGAGCAGAGCAGGGATGCCCTGGCACTGCAGAGAGTGCCCTGGGTATCAAGACCTCCTTGCCCCTTTTCTCTGATCCCATGCACTGTGTCCAGAGGACAGTGATGTCTATGAGGAGAAGGGAAGCAACTCCTGGTCCCTGCCAGCCTGGGCAGTGGTTTGGGCTGAGTGCGGTTTGGTGAGAGCAGGCACTGCTGTGCTTCTGACTTGGAAAAACACTGGCTGCCCTTTAAAGTGAAGTGTCCTCACATAAGGGATCATCCTTGCCTGGGAAGAAGAAAGAGTCAATCTCCCTCCTGCCAAAGCAAAACCTAAAGGATGCGAGTTTATTCTCTGCCTGAGCTGCTTTTGGGGGAGGAGGGGAGGGGAGCAGAAGGGGGGAAGTAGCTAACAGTTACCCTACTGTGTCCTGACATCAGGCGAGCTGCAAAAATGCTCCCAGTGTATCAGGGCGTGCACGGTGCCAGCCCTGCGCTGGAGCACGGAGCGTGAGGCTGCTGCGGAGCCTTAAATACTTTCCAGCCTGACTGCCTTAGCCTGACGCCTTTCAGCGCTGTTGGCAGGAGGCTTGTTTGTGTGCCTGCTCTCACCTCTCCCACTGCCGCGCCTGTGCCGCGTGTGCTTGGGGACTGAGTGTTGCGATGGGGGCAGGAGCTGCAGAGCTGGGGGCTGACACGCAGGGAAGGACGTGCGTGGGGATCTCTCCCAGGGGAATTGCAAGAGGAGCGCAGCCTCGCTGGATGGGGTCAGCGTAACTCCACAGCAGCTGGACTCACGGGGGTGAAAGGCTGAATTTGAAGGCTGATAGAAAAAGAGTTGGGCGCTGCTGGAGTTTGCTCAGCATCAGCGAGAGTCTCAGCCCAAGCTTTGGCGCTTGGCTTACGGATGGTGCTCTGCAGAGAGATGCTACCTGTCACAGAGGCAAGTCATGGTTCAATACCAGCGGGGGCTGAGCCTCTGTTAATGGTGTTTCTTTGGCTTCAGTAATTTTTACGGAAAAGGCCCAGTGTGGTTGGGGGCGGTGGGAGAAATAACCCGATGAATTTTCCATCGGCTCAACTCACTCAAGTATTCTCGTCGTTAACTTTTGGGGTCAATAATAAATATTAAAACCTGTAGATTTAATAAGTCAATGTAGGTGTTCTCTGCCTTTTGAGACCACTTTATCTTTCCATCAAAGATGAAACAAGCTTCTCAAATGAATAAAAAATAGGGCCTCAAGTGATTACAAGCGCGAGCAATTTGGGCTCCTCTCTTAGAAGCTGGCAGTAGGCATTTCTGAGCCACTTCTGAATGCCTTCATGGTTTGCATTAGCGCTGCTTTCGCTGTTGGTTTTTAGGTAAATGTTTCCAGACCTTCTGCAGAGGTGCTCGCTACCACTGCGGGCATGGGGGACGGCGTGGGTCCGGGTCCCGCCAGGCTCCGTTGAGTCTGATTTGCGCTGCAAGTCTAGTTTTCCTTGGTGCTTCCTATAATCTCCTCGAGTTCAAAGAGCGCTTAGCTGCTTGTCTTTGTCAAAAACCCTGTTGGAGATCTTTTATGTCGAAGATGTAGGATTTCTCCGCATGACTTTGATTATTTATTCATTCCACTTCTCTGGTGTATGATAGCGCTGATATCATGAAGACCCCTTGTCTTGCACTGCTCTTGCTCTGAAATTCATGGAGATTTAGTGCCTTTGAAATTGTTTTAAAAGGAAAGGAAAAGTTTTTGAAGTCCCTTTTTTCTTCTTCTTCTTCTATTCCCCTCCACAGTGCCGCAGCACATTTTTCCGGCCTTCCACGCTCCTTTGCCCATTGACATGCGCCACCAGGAAGGACGATACCATTACGAACCTCACTCTATCCACGCTATCCACGGGTAAGTCTCGCACCTCCGCTTCTGAGCCTTGCTATGGCCCCGTCCGCCCACCCTGTATCAAATTCCATTCCTGAAGCATGGAGCACTCACTGCCCTTCGGGTCATACAGCTCTGTTAAACCTATAGAAGTGCTGTGTAGCTCTGGGATATGAGTCCTGGAGATGGGGCTGGCTTGTAGTTTTGCACCCATGGTGTTTCTCATGTCATAGTGTGCCTTTCTGACACCATCTTGGTGACACCCAAGCACAGCTCCCTCCGTGTTTCTTCAGGAAAGGGTAAAAAGCTGCCAGGCGTTCCATAAATCAGTTTTATTTCATGGGGCTTTAGCATGGACAGGCTGAGTGACTCTGGTGTCTACATGTGGTCCAGAGGGGCAGGATCATGGGTTTCGATGGGGTCCTCCTCATGAGATCCCACAGATGCTGGCCAGGGGCTGTGCCTAGGCTGGGGGAATCACACTGGTCTCCTAGTCCGTGTCTCCTAGTCTCCTAGAGATGGCAACCAAGTGGTCCTTGGAGAGTGGTGAGGACATGTTTATAGGGAGATTTGGGTTCACCTCCTATGAATTTTGAGCAGGCAGGAAAGGAGCCAGCAGGGAAGTGAGTGGGAGGATGTGGTGGCCATGCGGCTTTTCTCCTCATCCCTGAAACACACCATCCCCATGGGAGGTGAGGGACAGCCTGATGGGTTGGCGGTCTCACAGCTCCCAGAAATCCTTCACCCTGTGATGGCAACCTGAGGGCAGGTCCCAGGGCATTCAGCATAGGAGAATCCACAAGAGCTAAAAACAATTTGTGGGAAGGGAAAGCGAAGCAGGTCTCATCACTTGAAAACTCTCATTTGTTCCCTCTGTTATCCCCAAAGATTAGATGACCTACCATCCCCTATGATTTTATGATTCTCTGCTCTGCGGCTTTGCAGGGCTGTTTGCAGAGCCATGCTTTTTTGGATGGTTGTGAGTGGGGGAACAGCCTCTGGGAGACAAGAAAGGAGACGGCAGCAGCCACGAGATCTGTGGAGTCCCACGGCTGCAAGGGCTTTATTCCACTTCCAAAACGCTGCAGGAAAAAGTGATAGGGCATTCCCCTGGATGCTAGCAGGAGACAAGTTGTCTTTTTGGCTGGCAGTCAGCTTGATTAGATGTTTAAAGGGGCAGAGAAGCTCCTTCCATGCTGTGTGCAAAGGGGAAAAAAACAGAATGGGTCGCTAATGTGAGTAGGCAAAACTGGGGGGGTATGCGGAGATTAATGAAGCAGTCCTGAGCTTGCCTGCACATACTTGCAGAAATTGCAGAAAAAAAGAATACAGATTAATTAAAAAACGTACTGGGAGACAGATAATAAGCTAGAGCTATAGCTAAGACAGCACACGCTGACTTCTGAAAGGGACATCTTCCAAACTGTGTTTAGGAGAGAGGATAGCAGATGCTCAGATGTTTGGCATGAGTTACTCACGCACCCCAAAAAGCTGGATAAAGTCAGTGCTGTTGTAGCATGGTTAGGTCTGTCTTCTCCCCAGGCTGGCACTTTGGGAACCATGCAGAGACTGTGCTCCCCTTCAGTCCTGGGGCACCACAGCAGTGATTTTGGTGGAGTCGTGGAGCAGGATTTTCTCCAAAATGCAATGCAGAACTTAACAGCTGCCCTGTGAATTATATCCTCTGGCAGGTCAGGTGTTCGGCTAACTGATGGTAATACTCTGCTGTCCTAGCAGTGGCTGAGTTTGTCTGTCAGGGAACCAAGAGTATCCTGCACAGGATTTGAGAAGAGTTGTTGGTATTTTCCTACTGTCCTTATTTGCAATCCTTCACTTTCCCAGGAGAAGCTTTCACAAAAAAGAATCCTGAGTTACTGAAGGTAAAACTTGGTTGTTGGTCTTACAAGAGGAAACCTAGCTTTCTTGGAAACTTTGTATAAGATGAACCTTATTGCTTGGACATTGTGTTGAAGGGTGCGGGTGTGAATGGTGAATCGTCAAAGGAGAGCAGCTGACTGTTTCTTGGCCATGTGTTTTTATGCAGTCTTCCATGACATTTCTGGAGCTACAGAAGGTAGCAGGCTTGTTGAAAACAACTTAGACTGAAATATCAATTGCAGCTTTTGTGAGCGTGCAAGTGCATACATGTGTCAGTCCTGTCCTGGGCATTATTCTGCCGTCAGTTAGAGAGGGCTTTCCTGCAGTAAAGCAAAGCCTGTGCTTTAGAATCAGAGGAATGCAACTTCAGTCTGGCTTTCTTTCCCAAGTGCATAACCACACTGGGAAAATCCTCACCAGCTGTGGAGTTAGTCTCTTGTCCATTTTTTCTCTTCCAGTCTTATCGGCAAACATTTCTACCTCATGTCCTGCCCTTTCCTTTTTTAGATTTTGTTCTACTTCTCTTTTGTCTTCCCCTTCTCTCTCCTCCAGTTTCTGTTTCAGATACCACAAAATAGTATTCACCCTCCTCGCTGGAGGATATCCAGTGTGAAATCACTCAGAACGTGGTAATGGAGCTGGGCTAGGGCACACTTAGCAGTTCTGTGCCCCTGCCTGGATAGGCTGGGCAGGCTCTGTGGGTATGGATGCACTTCTGTAAATTTGTACCCCTTCCCGGTGGTGCAGAAACCCATTCTTCTCTTTAAATTAAATAATATTGAGGAATAATGTATATTTGTACTCTAGAAAATTGTGGTAAATGTTTGGAAGACAATTTGTGTCACTGAGTTTTGGCTTCGTGATTAATTTGAGCAGTGCTTGACAGAGCCCCCAATTCATCAAGCCCATATTCTAGCTGTCTGCTGTCTTGCTGGTACCAAATTTATCTAATTACATGAACATTGCACAGCAAATTAAGTGTAGTCTCATTTGTTGCTAACTATGGGGTCTTATTATTTGCCTGCTGTGTTATGTCAAAGGTTTGTTTCCTGGTTGCTTGACGTGATGTGGCTGCGTTCCCCCATGTCACTGTTTGCTTTTGGCCTAACGAGGACATAAGTTCTTTTATCCTAACTGAAGGGAACTCATCTGCAAGGCTCTCCTGAACAGGACAAACTTGGGTACCCTTTTCTTGAGAGTATGGATGGGAATATGGAAAACTCAAACAATAAAAGACCCACATGCAAAGATGGGACTGAAAAATGTTCTGCATTTCTGCTCACTGTTGTTGTTTTGTCTCAGTCAGTTCCTTGTTAAGTACCATGACAAACAGTCTTCAGAGCTTGAGTCTTCCCCACTGAGCATTTAGTATATCTATGCAGTTGCTGATTATGTTGATAGTACACTGAAATATATTTCCTAGAGAACTTTATCTGGATAAAATAGTGTTTCTTCATTCAATAGGACACTTCACTTTTCTACGCAACGTTATTTTTGCTTATTTGGTGATACACCTCTTTTTCATTTTATTAAGTGATCTCTTCTTTAGCATTAAGAAAAATTTGTTGGAATCATGATGCTTTCTTGGCTAGTTTGGAAAAATGAAATATTTCATTCAGTTGATCCTTGAGCTCTGCAGCGCAAACCAATAAAAATATTGTGGAGTTAAGACATCAATTGGATTTTGATGTTGTGGACTCAATGATCGTACAGAGGATGGAAGGAGAGACAGGATTGGAGCCCAGCAGACACTGCAAAAACATGTAGTGAGGAATGGATTAAAAACGAGTGTGGGAGGGAATCTCTTTCAGGACTGCAGAGTTAGAGAAGAATGAGTGAAGGAAAGCATATTGGTCCATGTAAATTGTATGAGACACCATTTCTCCAAAACAGCATTTGTTTGATGTTAAGGTCACCAAATACAGCACTCAAAAGCTAAGAAATGACAGAAATACGTTTTTAGGTTCTGACCTCTTTTGTATATCATTGCCATAATGCTTTAACTTGCACAGCCATGCTCCGTGAATGGGTAATGGTGGATGCTGGATGTATCTCCTGCATGCAGCTTTTATTGATTTGTCAGAATTTCACTCTGTACTATTAGCTGTAGGCAGAACATAGATCAGTGTCACCTGAGTGGAAGTCCTCAGAGGTTAACAGCTGAACCAAATTCACTTCATATGTTAAAACAGGTTCTTTTTTAATGAAGGAGATAGTTTGTGTTTTAGTGAGCTTCCTCGTGAAAACTTACACTGCTGAAGCCCTGTCTCTGCAAAATCTCTCTCATCTGCAAACCAAGGGGACTCTTGGAGCCAGCTTTGCAAGATCAAGCTCTCAACCGCAGAGTGAAGCAGCAGGTGAGGATGGCAGGTGAGCACTGATAGCTCCCTTGCACTCCCCCCTTTAGGTGTGCTTAGCTACTCTCAACTATTTTTTTTTCCAAACTATAACAAAAATAACAGAAAACCTCTTAGCTCAGCTTAAAAGTACCTGCCAATGCAAGAGCCTTCAGGGCTAACCCTTGTAAACAGCATGCCTAGGCTTGACTCAGCAAGAAGCTTTTTAACAGTAGTTCCTAAACTGTGGTTAAAACTCATCAGGCATTATGCAGTGCAACAAACAAAAGCAGCCTTGTTTTTCTACTGACATCCCGATGATGTTTCAGGTTGCAGTTCTGACATTATTTATTAACAAAATATTGTTGTTGTTCTTTTGTCCACATTTAGAAATAATTTTAGAAGGTAAAAAAACAATCTGAGCTCATAATCATGAGACAAATTCTGTGGCTTTTGAGAAGAGTGAATCCTCCCAAAGACCTACTGACAGAGAATGTTCCATCACCGTGATAATGTGGAGTTGCCCTTAATTTCCCTTTGCTAGGACTTTTATCTGGATTAATCACAGATCTTCCTCCATTTCCCTGAGATCTTAATATATTACAGATTTTCCCTGATATTCAGCCTACACAGTATTCATTTATCTGATCCTATTACCCCTCCTTGTTGAAGTTTGTTTTCCTTTTGCTATGTTAAAAATTGGAGAACGCCTTTTTGGGATTGGCTGCCAGTGTGGCTGAGCAGCTTAGGTGGGTAATTCACAGGTGGGCAAGGTGACTGTTCATCAAAAGGCTATGGCTCAAGTGTTTACAGATTCTCCAGATTTAACCTTTATCCATGGTTTTCCATTTTGGGTATGTTTCAGGCTGATTTTCTCTTTCCTTTGTTTTTGTGAGATTCAGCCAACAGAGGCCAAGTGGGGTTAAGGGAAAGTATGTTGTTTAGCCATACAGAAAATAATCATCATCATCTTGTCACGGTGTTCTGAGAAATACCAGTGTTTTTTGCTTTAGAGTTGGAATTTGCTACTGTCACAGATGTGTCTTTTGCTGTTCCTATTTAAAAAAAAATACAAAAAAACAACAAAAAAAAAAAACCAGCAACAAAACACAAACCCTCCTCAGTTTTGCAGGATAGAAATCTTTTGAAAAATCTCCCTTCACACACACTTGGTGGAGAGGTGTTAGAGGTTGGCAGTGAAATTTTCCGAGTGGCGCTGACCACGCTCCAGCCCAACCAATGGGGGCTTTCCCACCAGCACTCCCTGTTTTCTGCCAGGGCTCTCATTTGTCCCCCCCACCATCGGCAGAGGGGCGCCGGCCCCGTGCGTTACCAGGTGTGCGGTTATCTTTGTAGGATGGTCTCTCATGAGGCTCCAGCTTTGATCCCACCAGGTTGCTTGGGATGGGACCAGGTAACATTCATTCCTGCAGCAAAGACGCCGCCAGGCTGCACCGCAGAACGTACGCACCAATAAAACATGTGTGTTTTCATATTTACTTTGCTACCAGCGGAGAAAATCTTTGGCAGGTCTTGATTGATGGTACTGTGCTGCCTTGGAGATACAGTGAGCTCCCTCCGGAGTCAAAGCAAACAGCTGCTTAGAGAGACCTTCTTATGTGTTTTGCAAATTTTTACGACTTTCACCAAATAGACACATCGCTCATTTGGGAAACAGGTTTGGGGGCTCCCACATCCAATTTACTCTGTCCCCTTCTTTCCCACATGCTTCTTTTATTTACTTAGGAAAATAAGAATGTGTGAGTGCACGCTAGTTTGCAGAGGCTGGTCTCCTCCGCAAGGCTGGTTCAGACCTCTCCCCGCTCTGTAATTAGCAGGAGTGTGTTGTTTGTAAGTGGCTCTTTGGTAACCTGCAGGAGGCGCTTTGGGGAACTGTCAATACTGCTCTCACTGTAAAACTACCAGGTCTAATATTCGCTGGTCACTTGATCCACCTCCAGTAGACCACAGATGAAATTCTGGACTACTGCTCTTCTTTCTGGGGGACTGGAGAAAAAAAGAACTTTAATTCCACGTGTGCTTTCTCCTTTGTTTTTGAGAACTGAGAAGTGAAGGCTAACTAACTGTGACTCAATTCCGAAGGGGCTTGTGGCATGTTTTCAGGCATCAGAAAAGAAGTACTCAGTTCTGTCTATCTCTACAGAAGCTGAGAAGGTGCATACTTCACATTTTCTGACCTCAGTAGGATGACAGGCTGAGGTGTGGTCTTCCAAAAAAGAAGCAAGCATAATCTGAAATGGTCATACAGGCCTGAATGCTTCTGTAGGATTTTCAATCTGTGTACCATTCTAGGGGAAAAAAAGTGGGTAAAAATTTCCCAGTGTTCTTTATTCTAAGAGATATTTGCACATCTATGCTGTCATAAAATTGAGAACGTAGATTCATCCTGTGTATTTGATTGAAACTGTCAGAATACTCTGAAAAAATCAGACCTGAAGTCCAGAGGGACCTCGAAGTGTGCAGTTTCAGAGTCACTGAACCAAGCAGTCAGATACAAGGTCCTGCAGATCAGGCTTATAAACGTTTGGATTGGATCTTCAGCTGCTGTGTGTTGGCATCATCACAGTGAAGTGAGGGGCTCCGTGAGCTCAGATGAAGTCGTGCCCATTAGCACTTGGAGAAGATCTGGGCCACCAAACTGCTGGGGCTGTGACACCACAATGTACAGAATGAAAAACTGCAGCTCTAATTTAGCCTGATCACTGCCAAAAGTGTAAAAATGGCTAGGAGGTTTTACTGTTGAGAATAAGAGCCTGATCTCTGAGGTCTTTTATGTAAACCTTTGGCATGTGTTCGTTTAATATGATGTCACTCTGTAATCCACCATTGCTTTTAAATGTCATTCTCAGAGCTTCATGTCAGCGAGTCTTAAGTGATAATCCCTTTGCTTACCTCACTTTATAGTAGATTAAAAGTGACTTCATGCTTCCACCTTATCCGCAGCTAAGCTTGTGCTTTAGGAAAAATTTATTTGAACTCTCTTCTCCCACTGCTTTTTAAAGAGTTTCTAAGCAGCGAAGGTCTTTCAGAAGCTATCTCAATGGTATAGCCCACTTTCCTTTGCTTTCAGCATCCTGTAAAAATGGATCAACGTTCAGTGCCAGTCTCCTACCCTGTCAAACTCCAATGTCACAAATTTGTTTCCCAGGTTTTCTCTCAGCTAAATGTGGAGCACCACCTCTCCTGGCTTTTCCTTTTAATCAATCCTAAATAAATCCCCTCTCTAGATGGTGTTTCTCCTCTCACCAGCTTCTTACAATGAGGACAGGAGGCGGTGAAGACATTTTTGCCCCAGGGCTGCTCCTGTCGAGCACCAGACTCACCATTTCTACTCTTGTAGCTCCTGTAGCAAATCCTTTCTCAGTCTACAGAGCTCTCCATGCAGTTCATCTCCCCGGTTTGCCCCCTTTCTTTTCTGCCCGAATGTCACCCTCCTACACCTAACACACCTCCCATATAACACCCCCTTCCAGATACTTGCTGCATGTTGTCATATCCTTCCTCCTGTGGTAATGAACTGACCAGGCTGCAGTCTGTAACGTATACTCAAATATCAGTCTGTTCAGCCTCCTCATTGTTCTCTGAAATCCTTCCAGTGAATGGAGAAAAAGTGGACAAAACCCATCCATCCCATTGGCTTGCAAAATGATGGTTGCAGCACATCACTTTTCAGGTGCTGTTAATCTGGGTTCTCAGATACCAGTGGCCAGGGGAAGCAAATAACACAAGGTGCTGAGAGAGAAAAAGTAAATAGCAGGAATGCTGGCTTGTGATATTGGAAGAAAAAATGCAGGGTTTGTAATGTACATGCAAAGCGGAAATTTTAAAGTCTCATCCAAAAGTTCCCCCCACGCAATAAAGTGCAGCGAAGTCAATTTACCCTGGAAGGATGAAGGACTGAGTCAACTCTGCTGGGATTAGAACATGTGGTTCGAGGGATCCTAGGTATTTCAGGGCTGGTTCTCGGACCACCCAGATGGCTGGGGGGAAAGGAAGAAAAAATAATAATAACAAAAAAAAAAAAAGAAAAAAAAAAAGGACCCTATTTGGCAAAACGGCAGTTTTGGATACCCTGCTTGCAGCTAATGCCGTGTGCTCGCATCTGCACAAATCAAAGGGCAGAGGTAGGTGCTGTTACTATGACAAATCTCAGATCTGCAGAGTGCTCCTGTGGGAATATGTGCGTTTAAGTGGGCTTCCTAGATCCCTGAATTTGACAGTACCACATATGTATGCTTTTCTTTCATGTACCAGACCATTTTGAGAATTTGTGATATTGCACAATTTTCCAACTCAGTATTTTCATGTCTGTTCTTCAGTGTTTCATCATTGGCATTACATAGACAACTAACAGGGCTAAAGTGTAGGTCATTACTTGGGTCAGTTTTTAAAAGTGACAGTATGATTTAAGATTGTAAGTCCCACTTTACTAGATCTGGCTAACAGTGTTATTTTGAAAGTGGGTATTGTGGGTTTCAACATAATGGAAGGCCAACTTGTCAACTGCTAGAAATGAAAGGCATCATGGGTTTTTCAAACATGCTGTGCTCCAGTTATTGCCAAACTTCCGTTGAAACTCTGGACCCCCAGGCCAGCTCTGATGGAGGTGTTAAGCTTGTAGAAATTAAGAAAATGACTGGAACAAATATATATTAACGTGTATGTTTGGGGTCCAAGGTGTTCCGCCAAGTTATATGGTTTTTGTGTTTCCATAGTGCTGATAAAGGTGTTTTCTGACTTGTCTCCTCCCTGTGGTAGGCAATGCACGAAGCCAAGCTTCAAAATCAAGAATCAAGGTTTACATGATATCAGTAGACCAGACTCCACTTTAAGAGCAAATCTACTGCATGTTCCACACTCACTTTATTGGCTTGTATGGAATTGAGTTGTGATATGATTGCTGGCTGTAGTCAGTAGTCAAAGGAGATGCGACCCATTTATGACTTTTTCAGGCTGATGTTGGGGAGAGCACCTTGCAGCATGGTGGGAGGCAGAGAAGTAGCCTTCTCCCCTCACAGAAGAGGGATTTCTTTCTGCCTCAGCCTATTTTATTTCTCCCCAAACCCTTGCTGTCAAAGGCACTCATAACAGCACCTGGTTGCACTTGGGCATGACTGAAAAAATGTGCTGGGTTTGTGTGTATAACTGAAGCGCAGTTGCATTGAGCTTTCTATCAGTTTCGGTCTCTCTGAAAAATAAACCTGTTCCTAAATCCTGTAAGGGCCTTTGAAGTATTTTCCTTTTGATCCTGTAAAAGCATCCTGAAGAAGAATTTGTCTCATTCCTCCTTTTGTTTCTTTGTGAGAGGCTTCCCTAGTTTGGTTCTGGAGCTACTTAGGTGGCTTTTGATTTGCAGACCAGCTACAGGACGTGTTACCTGCTGGTTGAGTGTTTCATCTGAAAGCCTCTTAAGATCCCACAGGGTAACCACACATCCCAAATTACCACTGGTAGTAGAAGGACTACCAGATTGTGGTTGGTACATGACCAATAGGAAAGCTTCAGGCTTACAGCTGCGTTAAAGCGATGCTCCTGCGTGTGTATTCTTGTTTGTGACTATTTGTGTGAGTTCTGAGATACAACATTTGATTTCATATACTTTTTCATATATTTTTTATGCTAGATCAAGTGAAGCACAAGATCTTACAAGAGAAAACTGTGCCTTGTGGATGACAAAATAGAAAATGTAGAAAGATAAGGGAGTGAAGGAATTAAAGCATTCAGTCATCAAAATCAGTAAATGAAGGAAGATGAATCTACTGGGGAATAAGAAAGAAAGAGATACTTGCAGGAGAGATTTGATAAGAAATGATGAGCTGATGAGGCAGAGGAACATACCAGAAGCAATCCAGGCTACAGAACTGGTTTTAAGAGTGTCTCAGTTCAGGAAAAACCTGGGTATATGCTTAATTAGAAATGCATGCTCAAATATTGACTTTAGAGGAGCTTAGATACATGCTCACCTACTGGCCTGGATAGGGGTGTTCTTTTGAAGGCACCATAAAATAGGAAACCTTACTAAACACTCCTGTGTAGTCATGCTGGAAAAACAGATAATGTTGGAGATTTTTCATGTGACAATATAGACTTGGCAGCTGGCTTCAGACCTGTTACAGTAATGGATTATTTGTTGGTATTCTCATGAAGGGTTTCACTTCTGTAATGTTTCTTTAAATAATTTTGACAAAGTACAAGTTAAGCTTTAATGAAAAGAGACTTCAGCTCCATGGTATACAGCAGGTCCCAGATTGGGGTGGATTCTAATATTTGCAGACCAGAGAGGGTATTGGTTAGTTCCCAGAGGATAAATTATGTAAAAGTTATTTCTAGCTTTTCCCCTTTTTTTCTTAGTTCTCCAGCCCAACTGGTTCTGTGTAAGAAGTACTGCCATGAACATATGAAAAGCAAGGTGTCTACAGACTTTTGTCCAGTACAGTTGAATGCTTAAGTACAGTTATTACCTGTTTGTCTCTTATTCCCTGTAAAAGTCTCTGAACAGAGAGTTAATCACGGTTTCACCTTTCATGGTGAAACCAGTGTCAACAGCTCCCAAATCATTTTAGTCACTTGTTAAAAAGCAAACTTCCAAATTCCAACTGAATATCCAGCCATCATTGTGAAAGAAATCATGTACACACGCGTAACCAAACCAAATGTCAGGTTAGGTCAGGAAAGTTCGATCTGTCCCTCAGGGCCAGCAGTGAGGAGATGACCAGAATGTAAGAGTCTAACATGGAACTGAGTCAGCTTAGATATTTTGCAAGCCCTGTCTTTCTAAGAGAGTTCCTTGAGACCTCTATTGAGGGTGAATACACTGAATTTTGGGACTGTAGTGAATGAGAATGACAGCCGCTTCATGTTCCTCACCAGAGCATCATCATGTAGCATTGCCTGGTGAGTCAGAGGGAAAGGCCTGCTTTTACCAACACCACTTCCTCCGTGTCCTGGGATTTTCTTTGCAAGTCATCTATTCAAGGCTTGGCTGGGTCTTGACCTCTCTTGGCATTTGAGAGCTAAACCTGGTATGACTCCAGATTTCCCACAACCGCGTCTGGTTTGAATCCTGTCAGTGCCGAGATGAGTGTTACCGCAAGAACAAGAAATCTTCAAATAGTTGTTTGTTTGTTTGTTTAAGAGACAGCTTCTGCCAAATGAGAGGAAGGTGAGAGGTGAGAGCACTGGGGGCTGTAGCTTCTTTCCCTTCAGGTCCAGGATCCTATCAGCTTGCTTTCTCCATGCTTGATATCTGCAGAGCAGGGTTTGCGTTTCTGTTGAACCATGCGATGGGTTTTGATAAGAATGATGCTGAGCAGAGCAGAGACTTGGGCTTTGTTTCCATACAGAGATTGCGTTGCTTCGAGTGTATCAAACTGGTGCAGTGTATTGGTTGTGTGATCACAGTCACTCAGTAAGTAAATGGGACAGACGAGACGAGAAAATTCCTCGAGGTGCCCTGCTCTGAAGAGCAGATCATGCTTCCTCCCATTAAAATTGCACTGAGTTCAGTGGTTTCCTGTCCCTTCATTTGGTTTCTGACTGCATTGCCAAACTGGCCTTTATCCAGATTCTGGTTGCTGTGATTGATTTCATTGCTTTGCCTTTCCTAAACCCAACCCCAGCCCTACCATCTCTGTGTTCAGTGGTGGCTTTTGTCCCAGGAAGGGCAATTTTGTGGTTCACACATTCACCAACAAAATTACTGCAATCTGTGAACTTCCAGTGCAGTAAAGACTTGTGTATTCATGTGTTTGTGTCTGTGCAGTTTCAGTGTGCCCTCCTCCATCCGTTACCATCCTCAGTGGGTGAAAACCACGCTGATAACCTCTCTGCATATGATGCATTGTGGTCTGTGCTCCTCTGAATGCTTTTGAATTTCAAGTGAAAGAGCTTCCAGGTTCTGGGAGCAAATCTCAGCACAGTGGAGCTAGAGATTGAGGTGAAACTGGAGACTTTTAGGTGACCTTATTGGTGGATGAGGGTAGAAGATAGAGAGGGCATTGCTGCCAGTGTTGACTGTACATGCTCTTGCTCTGTCCCTCAAATTGCTGAGCATAGAAAATGAACTGTGCCTCCTTGTGCCTTTTTTTTTGGCTGGAAGCTTTTACAGCAGGTGTGAATGGTTGTATTAATTTTCACAGTGTTCATGAGTATCAAATGTGTACTGAGCACAGAGCAAGAGTAAGTATTTTGCCATTAAATTGTGAACAATTTTAAAACTTGCACCGTTATGTGATGCACATAAAGTGAACTGTTAATAGTAGAAGTCTGCTTCTGGACAGTTGAATTTCCTTGGTTTCTAATAATGCTACAGATTATTTAAACCATAAGACATTTTTAAAACCTGCTTTACTTTCACGTGTGATGCCCTTTGCTTACTTTAGCAAGTTCAGTGGAAGATGCAACAAAAGCAAAAGCTAAAACATATGAAGTGCGAGT
>JAOWBP010086713.1:0-26567 GCA_028571105.1 Tragopan temminckii
CTTCTGGAGATCTTCTCCTCTGGAGGTTCCCAGCGAGCCCAGGATACGGGTGAGCGCATTATCTTTCTTTGCGCTGGTTTAACAACTTAGCCGAGCTTTTTGGCATTTATAATATCTATATTTCCATTGATTGTACAGTTGGAAAAGACTGCTAAGATCATCTAGTCCAACCACCAACCCATCAACCCATAATGTTGTGCTCTGCAATGCTTTGGATTAGCTTCACTACATAATGTGGCAGTTTCTGTGTGTTGATGGTTTAATTCTACAGATCTTTATGTTATGATTTGCTCTGTTCCTCCTTTTCTCCTTTTCCAGCCCAGGACATCACCGTCCATAATGGATTCCAGTCTAAGTTAGAAGGATTTTCTCTTCCCAAGTGACACAGGGGACAGAAATGTCTCAGACAGATGCAGCGTATGAGAGCACAACAGCTCTCACCCACAGGGTTATTCTGAGCTCAGAAAATCAATGCTGTCTGCTGAGAAGTGGGAAGAAAAGTCTTCACCAGTAAAGGAGGGGTAAACGCTTGCTAACTTGTCAGATCACATTGTCTCATGAATGCATCATACAAGGCAGCCCCTCTGAAAAAGCAGTTTAGCTCTGCTTTGCTGATGAGATGGTAATCTAGCTTTTCAGTACCTGCATTCTGTCCATGTACTAGCTGTGGGTCCTTCATACCAGATGTAGCTAACTGTCAGCTGGCATCATTTCATGATTTACCACGTACTTGACAGGCATTTAACTTTAGTTACCTTGTGCTGTGTCTTTCCTCTTGACGCATTTCATAGTGAAAGTGCAGCTGTATTGGTTTTTCCATCACCAGGCAGACACTGCAATCCAGGACACAGACTGCTGTAGGACAAATGTGGGAAGAAATGATAATTCTTTTTGCTACAACTTCAGCATGAATGCATGATGGGAACTGCAGCCAGAAGACATCAGCTCTTTCTGCCTCAAATATGCCTTCTTATTTCCATATATTTCCTTTTAGTTCTGACATCCATCCCCATACTCCAACTTCGCTTCTGGAGATTATGAAAGCCCTAAGGATTAGTACTATTTCACATTTCTATAGGTATTGACAACTGCTTTCTCCCTTTGAATGCAAAGGATGTTTGCAACCAAAATCTTTTATTTACAAGAAAGCTTCTTATTCAGTGGCCAGGAAAACCCGTTGAGGACAATCTGAAAAGTGGAATATTGCTCTCCTAAAGCTTCCTGATATGCTCTCAGGAGAGTATGCTCACAAGTATTTATATAATGTTGTTAATATCCAGGAGTGAAATACAAAAATAGGCAAAGGAGATATAAGAGGGAAGAAAGCATTTTATGCAAATGCAGTAGGAAAGTCTTAAGTGCTAATTGCTTGAGCTTGCTGGAAATGCTGATGGTCCAACTGCTGTTCAGGCTTCCTGCTTTCTTCTCAATGGAAAGCACTGATTCATTGAGTATAGTAAAGTCCCATGCCTGACAAGCAGGTAAAAAATTGTTGCTAGCCGTAGAAATCACCTCTGCGTAGACACTCTGAGTATGCAATAAACTACATGAAGTGGTGCAGTTTAACATACTTAAAATGAGCGTGGGCTCAACTGCTGTACAGTGTGTCATTCTCGACGTAACAATGACACATTATGAGAAGGATATAATTTAATATATTTTCCCTCTGTCTAGTAGTGCATGTTTGGCTCAGTTATTCACATGCACATGAATTAGAGGGAAACCATCCGCTGTAATCTACTGTGCTGCACAAGGGGGGAAAAGAGCAAGTTTGCAGTGGCATGAACTAGTGTATGTGCCATCAAGTATTTCCAAGCGAATGTGAGTGGTGGAAGGTCCATAGTGGGGACGTGGGGAGAGGTCACTTAGCAGTGAGGCTGGCTCCTCCAATCTTGGATTTACCTGCAGCTGTTGCAACTGAACTGCACTGGCTGTAAATCCTGCCCCATGGCAGCCGAGGGACTCCCTCCATCAGCAAGGCCATCTGGAATAATTCACTAACTGATGCTCCTCACATGTAGCTGTCAAAGGTGCTGTAAATCATGGGCAGGGAAACTGGTGATGCCTTCCTCCCGCCTCCTGCTCCCCCAGACATTACCTGGCTGCTGCTTTGTTAGGAAGCTTGTAGCTTTGCTTGTTTTAATGTATCACAGGGGTCTGTCTGCAGGGCAAGGCTGGGCTCTGTTGTTTTCAAACAACATCGTGTGAACCTGGCCGTGTCTGGCTAGACAGCACACAGTTGCTTTCAAACTCACAAAAATAGGAGAAGTCATATATGTAAGTCAGTTTCCAGGGGAAAGCAGAGACTCCTCATTTGGAATGGCCACGTGCACAGCTGCCTAACCACCAGGGAGGTCTGTCTTTGCTGGAGGTCGGTGAGTTTCACAGCACCAGTAAAACAGCAGCCTTCTACCGCACATCCTGCCTCATGAGAAATGCTGATACTGAGCCCAGAAACAAAGTGAACCAATGGCCCCCTGCATGCTTGGCCAGCCCTGAGGGCCAGTGTCAATCAACAGAAATCAAAGCAGCCTCCAGCTCTGCATGGAGCCAGGCCACTTCTGTGCCTGGGACTGGGAGAGAGAGAGAGTAAAAGCAGCAGGATGCTTGTTCATTACGTGTTTCATGCTCTGTGCCAAGCACTGTGCTGAAACCACAACCGGGGAGCTGTCTTGCTTCCCTCACTTTTGTCATGCTGCTACTTGATTCAGGACCGATGTTGCTCACCTATGAGAAGATGGTACAGAGCAGAAAAAGAAAAAGAAAACACACAAAACAAAGTAATATGTTATTGCCATTGTTTGGGGCTTTCAAAAACCAGTGTCCCAGGTTACAGACAACCCTTTCAAAGTACTTAAAATGTTCTGTTATCAAAATAGCTACATACTGCTTTCAAGACAACATAACAAAAAAGTTCCAGTGCAGGATAGGAAAAAAAAAAAAAACAACCACATCGAGCTTCTAATATGTTAGGCTTAAATCAGAAAGGTTCACTTTGACATGTAAGTAGTGTCATATACGAAGGGAAACTGCAGTTTCATTGCATCCATACTTTGTGTGAGTGAAGAGCATACACCCATACAAGGGAACAATCACAGATAGATACAAGATTTACATCATTCACATGAAGCATTTCAAGATGCTGCAGACCTTTACATGCCAGCATAGTTAATCTCCTTTTTAAGAGAAATGAGATCTCACGGAAGAAACATAAATCAGCAACTTCACTCAGCCAGACTGAACAGATGACAAGGATTAGGGAATTTTACCTCTGCTCCCTCTTCAAAGACAGATCCTTTCTGTAATGGTAGCCAAACACCCTCCTTCTGCTGTCCCATCTGTGACCAAGGATACTACCTACCCCCTTAAGAGTACAACTGGAAAACTGTGTGAAACAAAAAAGATAACAACACATAAAAACATCTCAGAGGCAGAAGCTGTGCCTCAAGCAGTACTCACTGCACTTTGCTGATGTAATATTTCCCCAAGAAAGTCATCCCTGCTACTTAGGTGAACCTTGTCATAGGGTGTGGTGAAATAAGCAGCAAAGAGCACCCCAGTCTCACCAGCACCCACAGACAAAAGAGAGTTTTTGCTGTAGAATCTCGAAGGTGAATTTCTTGCTAGTGGAAGTCAGGGTAGCATTTTATTTTATCTTCAGCCATGAAAAGTCAGAAGATAGTGAATTTCCAGGAAGCAATCTTTTACTGGCCAGAGTGACTTTTGGGGCATATTTTTTCTTTCCATTGGCTGTAAACAAATTTTAACACTTATGTATGTGCCTAAAGTTAGGTGGAGTAAATCCAGATTCTGGGTTCTGATTAATAAGGAGCTCCACATAGTAAAATCTTTCAAACCAGTTCAGAACATGCCAGCACAAATACAGGTCTCTTCTTTATTGGTTTAGAGCCTCACTGGAGAAAGCTCCCCCTCTAAATATGCTTCCTCATCTCCTGTGAGAAGCAGAGTCAATTCTAGGCTTTCCTTCCCCTGCTTTAGTATGAGCCAGCAGCTGTGGCATCACATGATGTGGTAAAACAGTAAGATGGGACTAATCAGGTGACTTCATTAAATGAGTGCTAAAATAACTCTGCTGAGACTTCTGCTATCTTCACCAATACAAGTCATATTTGGCTTTTAATTCTTAAAGTAGCATTTGTCTTATAAGGAAGTCCATATGGTATATAAAAGCCCACGATAAGAAAACCCTCTGGTGTGAGGAGAGACCATATTTGTCGCTGTGTAACTCCTGCTGATTTTTACTGTGAAGCTACACTGACTGTCTACAGACCACATGGTTCCCACACTCTGCTTCAGAAGATGGAAACAAACTCAAGTTCTGCCTCTCTCTTTCACACGATTGCCACAGCACACCACTAGAAAATGTTCCACCAAATTATTTGCCTTCTTTAGAAGGCAAACCACTGGAGGTTGCACTCCTAGAGTCATAGAATCATAGAATTATTTGAGGTAGAAAGGACCCTTAAACGTTGCCTGGTCCAATTCCCCTGCAATGAACAGGGACACCTACAGCCTGTAAGGCACGGGGAAGAGAAGACAACAGAAGAATCTTTGAGAATTCATTGAAGCACAGATGCTGAATTACCCTCCATGAGAATATTTTGTTCCTCAACTTTATATGCAGAGTATGAATGTGGAAGGTACAGTGCTTCTAAACTATTTTAAGCTTACAGATGCATAACTAAATTATAAGAAGGTTAAAGCAAAGTTTGGTGTAGGAAACACAAGCAAGGACATCCACATGTAAAACAAAGGCAACATCTTCAGGATCACCTTCTTGTAAGAAAGTCATTCTGTGAACAGCAAGTACAATCAAGCCTGCTTGCAGGTATATGATCATAATACATAGATCTCAGTTCCATAGTAGTTTTTATGTTATTTCTTATTACAGTCCTCTTGCAGCAGACTACATCACATTTCTGATATGAATTTGCCAGGACCAGAGGCAGCCACCCTTGACAGGTGCAACTGTAAAGCTGGACCTGTCAGCAAGTGCTGCCTGGTTGCTGGGCTGCTGCTCTTACTGCTGGGCAGACCCCACTGCTAGGTAATCACTGAAGTCTCTTTCACAGGAAGCATTTCCACAGGAGGTCAAGACCTGGTTACAAACCGAGTATCTCAAAGTTAAGGATGGGTGACAGCAGGATTGTCCATTTCTCTCAGTGTCTGTCCTTTTTTCTTCTGTCTAAAGGAATGGATTCACTTTTTATGATTCTGCTTTGCCTTTTTCTTCCTTTTCTGAGAAGCAGAAGACTCCTTCATGGAAGGTAGTACCATACTCCACTGCTTCAGAAGAGCTTTTGTACTTCTGCTCTCTTAAAAAAAAAAGAAAAAAGAGAGAGAGAGAGAAAGAAAGAAACACCACATTTACAAACACTTCTTCCATGTACTTAATGCAGTATTACGAAGTTTAACAAGGTAGAAAAATATGCTGATTTGCAAAAACTCTGAAGTGCAAATAAAAGAACTATTCTACAGCCATTATAGACTGTGATCTATAGGAGGAGACAACACAAAATCAGACCTTTGGAGAGACTGACTCAAAAATCTGAATGCAAATCACCGCAGTCACAAGATGATACCTACCTTATCACCATTCCTTGGGCAGAGAGGCAGTCATGTGTTATACTGATAATATGATGTAGGCAGTCTAGAGCATGACTTTATTGTTTAACACATAAACAAAGCTTTAAATAACTCAATTCTTCTCCAGTCTTTTATGATTTGTTGTAAAGAATTGCCTATAGTTAGACCAGTTTGACTGTGATCCCACCAGATCTGAGACACCAGGCAGCTGTGTTGCAATAGAAGCAGAGGGATGCAAGGAAGGAAGAGGCCCAGACACTGTAGAAAGACTGTCGTCAGTTTAGCATGTGTCTAGACTCCTTTGAACTCAGTAATCTAACTCTTTTCTTGAGGAAACGCTGTATTGATGCAGAATATAAAGCTTAAGGACAGTCCTCGGCACCTGAAGATGCACAAACACTGTTTTTAAGAGAAATACAGCTGTTGTTGACAATGCTGGCCATCATTTAAATATTTTAAATGTCATCATTTCAACATATCACCCGAAAAATCAAAATTCTGTGGTGGCTGTGTTGGGGGTGTCTCCAAAGAATACCACTGGAGTGGCTGGAGGTGGGTTGCATCTGCCATCAGGTGAACTCACTGTGTTGGAATATCATTCACACGGAGTCCTTGGTATAGCATGATCGTGGCCCTGAATGCCACCTCTGGTTGTGGAATCACTAACTGTATGGTTGTACAAGCATAAGAAGGGCAAACACAGCCTATGCCATTATTCTGACTTCCACAGAGAAGACAGTTGCAGTTCTGCTAAAGCCATACCACTTCTCAACACACCTGACCCATCTTCCCTTGCTTCTTGAAGCAATATCTTACCCTTAAAGATTTAGTAGTGTGGAAATTTCAGAACTGTGCAGAAAGCAAGGCTTTCCATCTCTGCTGGGCCATGAATCACGCCTTTCTAGAGAATGTGTGTCATTTCTTCCCACAAAGACATCTGCAAACGATTTGCAAGCAATCACTTGGCAGAATGGGACCCAAAAATGCAGTACAACACAAGTAAAGGATAATAAATGACAGTCTTCCTAACCTGTCCTAAAGCATGCAGATACAGCCTAGTCTTCTAAAACTTTAAACCAGATTGTCAACTTGGACAAATCGATCTGCCTATACCCAGTCCTTTAAAAGCATGGCTAGGAAGGAAAGAAAGATAATCCTGTGATTAATCTCAATAAATGGGTTCAAGGGGAATCTCAGGCCAGTGATAGAGCTGGAGATTGGCTTACTCAGTAACTGTCAGTTAATATGGCTTAACCTGTCAGTGCCTCCATTCTCTGTCAATGAAGCACAAACAAGAATTCACATCTCTTTGGTCCTGTCTGTCTTAAATCTTTCACATTTTTGAAGGGTTTTGAGGCTGCTAGATGGAGACTCTAATAGCACAGTCTGTACAGCCCTTATTATTGTGGTTTACTTGAAGCTTAAATGGTCCCCTTGGAAATCACAACCTTTGGAGTGCCACTTTTTAGAGATACAGAAAAAACAGGCCGTTCCAGGGACATACAGAGGGAACATACAGCAAATACTCCTTAAGTAAAATATTTGACCTATACAAAAATCAAAATAATCTTTTTCTGTGGATGGGTTCTCAGTATTTCCATGATCATTTGAAAATGGAAAACTCTTGTTGTTACACTGGTATATCTTAGTTTTTTCCTTTATTCCTAGACAAAGGCAATGAGGGCTGTTTTCCAAAGTCATCAAGGAAAATTGTTCTGGGAAACACCAAATCACGTCAAGGAGAATTGCAAAGCTAAACCCCCAAACACTGCAAAGTTCTGAAAACCTATTTTAGTTACATGCATTAAAAATAATAGCTTTAAAGAAAAACCTTTTTAAATGCAGTAGCATGTACATACAACTAAATAATATGATATATATGGAAATTAAATAGAGAAAGTGCCTGTCATTTTGTAGGCAGACTTTTTTCATAGCTAAACCTGTTTGTGCATGCTGCATGATAAATGCCTCATATTTTCAAGGAGGCCTTAAAAAAAAAAAGAGAGGATCTTTGAGAGATGCCTACCTATTCTGTTGCTATGGCAGCTGCAAGCATCAGGGATAACCCAGGGTTTCTAGGTTATGATGTGGATGCAACCCTATTAGCAAGTCCTGCAAAGTGCTGCACATTAGGGATAAACGAGTTGTCTGGTGGCCAAAACTCAAAACTTGGAGTTCAATCAGAACACTGAGATCCAAGCAAGGTCTGCTTCTGTTGCATTATATTTCCAGATCTTACTGATACTCAGCTCTTAAAGATGCATAATAATTTTCAGATAAAGATTACCTAAAGCTTGCAAGCTGTCTGTGCATTCAGCTGCTATACTTGCAAGTTAGGAAAGTTAAACACAGAGAAACCAAAAAGTCAGGCACAGATAACTTGAGATCACATGGCAAGAGACAAGAGTAAGTACTGTTCTTTTACTGTCCCTTATCTGGGTAAATTTTGTTTTTCTTACTGAAGCGTCAGCTCTTCTAAAAAAATATCACTGACAAATTCTTGTTTCCCTTCACTTCAAATCTGGGGCATGCCCATCCTTTTTAAGGTCTCTCTGTAAGCAAACGAGACAAGGACAAAGCAAAATTTCATTTTTTTTCCTATTGCTTAGCTTCACATTCACCACTGTGAGGGAATTTCATATCGGCCATTGATGTCTATGTTACTGAAGTAAAAGGTGCATGTGTCTCTCTGCTTGCTACTGCTTACCTCCTGCTGAAAAACTGCAGATCAACTGGCAGTATTTCCAGGAGCAATGGTGATCCTGGAGAAAAGGGACTACCATCTTGCCCCAAGACATTTCAGGCCCAAACACTCAAATTTCCTGTTATCTTGTCTTTGTATTACCCCTTCCTGTTCTGAAAAGAGAGATTATGCCTCCACTTTTCCCCTTTCTGTAAGTTTCCTGCCCATGGATTGCCATCTCCTTCAAGCAGGAGCTCTCTGCACTCATGTATATGTATGGCATTGAGCACAATCACTTGAGGCGTCTGCTTGCTGTGACTGTGATACAACACCAATAATAATTACATGAAGCTAGTACCTCTCAGTTCCATGACATTTAGGCTTCCCTCCACTTACAGACCTCAGTGAAGGAGAGAATTTTTGCCAGAGAGAAAATGAGTTCTTTTTTCTGACTAGGGTTAGTAGTATACCATATGTGCAGCTTCTCTTTATGTCTAGGTGGCTTTGTTTTTCTGTTGTTCCCCAAGTGCATTACATTTGTACATATTTTCAGACCAAGGAAGTAATGTATTCTTCTGTCAGACTGCTTTAAAGTAAATGAAATCATTAATATGCCACTATATATTAGCTCTGCTTTTGTTTAAAGCACCTAGAGATAAATGCTCAGATTGTTTGAGGGAGGGAGAAGAGTTCCCACTCAAAGGAAACTTAAATATCTTGAAATATATACCACTGGAATCCACTGAAACTTTCAGTATCTATGAATACAATTTTCACCTTCTCATAGCACAGATCTCAGCGAATTGACTTGATCATTTTAACTACTAGCCTGGAGAGAGAAATGTTCATTTTACAGATTGCATTATTCCATCACTTTCATTTCAGAGCTTCGTGTTGAAACGTGACGGAGAAATCTGTTAATATTACAAGCGATGGAATCTAATTCATGATTTATCGAACCTAAACTAGTCAATTTTGCTTTTCCACAGTCTCTCTTGATGACTAAGCAGTTGTTGTTCATCTTTATTCCAGAAGACTCTAATTACTGGTATGTCCTGTTATTGATATATTGCACCAATAATAAAGCAACACACTTTTTATTTTTTGAATCTATGATGGTATAGTCCTACTATCATTACTACTGGATCCTTGCACTTCTGGATTTTCCAGAACTACAAATTGGATCTTAGTCAGGCTTGGGTATGCTACTAAGTCTCTGTCCCGTTAACCACAGTATGCAGATACATTTCTGCTATTTTTATGCTAGCTGTGACACACAGATGATACCCGGTTTCTTATAAGACTTCCACTACAAAATTAACCCATAAAACTAACCTTTTGAGCAAATCTGAAGAAGGAGATAGAGTTTTATCCAGATCAGTGCTTTATAAGATTGCATCATTTTTGATTTTATATTAGAAACCCTAGAGCTGGAGTTATTGAATTATCCAACCTCAGCCCAAAAACTCTTAAATTCATTCACAGTCTTAATAACATATATCTTACCCTCGATTATCTTACTAATAGGAAACAAACCTATAATAAAAATGCATAATACATGCAGAGATGTGAAGGCATGCCAGCATTTCTCAGAAATGGAGCTAATATTCCATTTTGGTTAAGATGAGAGGCAGAAACTTCAGTTATTCAGCATTACCGTAAAGCAGAACAAAGGGGGGGGGGAAAAAAGGTGCTGTGTGATTGCAAAAATGCACGAGAGGCAATGACGATTTCAGTTCCTCAAATAGCTACATTATACAGGATAAAGATAGAGCACTCTGAGATCCCATAGCGAAAGGTATTATTGGTGGGCTGAGTATTCTAATTGCTTTTATATTGTTGATTTCAAGCCTGAAACTGCTGAAGCTGCATCATTCTCAACATGAGAGCAGATTCCTGTAAAGGAGAGGGGAGCAGAAAGAATACTGTTCACCTTTCCAGTCATTTTCAATTCTTGCTCCTTAACACTCTTCCGTCCTGATGCTATTCTCCCTGGCCCTTTTTCCATTAAGTAAACTAAAAAAGAAAAAAAGGAAAGAAAAAGAAAAAGAAAAAATTACTTAAAACTTCTCAAATAACATGAGTGGAACAGGTTCAAGGCAAAATAAATACCCCAATGGGCCTTCTTTTATTTTTCCCTTGTGATTTCTTTTGTGTTGAGTTCACTGGGTGAAGAGCACAAGATTTCAATGAGCTCCAGTACTCTTCTGGAAAATGGACAGTATGTTTTATGCAGGTAACAGACCTTAAGTACTCTTTTCAAGAAGACTGAATAGATGTTTCTGGAAGAGTTTATGCATGTTTTCATTGGGTGACCTTTCTCTTCTACAGATAGAAGTTGGAAATCTTGGTCCTGCGGAATCCAGGGCTGCAAACTGGAAAACTTCTCTTTTTCTGCTCCTTCCTCAGAATAGGTAAACTAAACACATCCAAATTCCATCCTCAAAAGCACGCTGAACGCTATTGTCTTTCAAATGCTGCTCACTAAAAATTACTTATACTTGTAGGATTTGACTTTAAATACCTCCCATGAAAACCCTGATTTATCATGTTCAGCTGTGTTTCCTTTTCTTCACTGCTCTCGTTTTATTATTTAACCTGCATTTTCTTGGAGCAGCTTATACCTATTATGTCGGGTTTTGCCTTTGATATCTAATGAGAATAATAGGTTTCCAATACACAAGGAAGACAAGCCTGGTGTTGAGCAAGGCCTCAGGGCTGCCCCTGAGAGTACAGACACAGCTATTATCTTCCTTGTGAAGACATTACTGCTCTATAGCTCCAGGAAACATGCAGTAAAATGTTCAATTAAAGTGGATTACATGTTCTTAGCTGGTCAGCTGTAATACCTAGGCTTGAAAATGTATTAGGAGATCCAAAAAAGAATGCTGTTTCTTTATTAACCTCAGAGCTCTGCCCTCTATGCCTGTGGATGTATTTTGCTTTTATACTCCTTTGCAAGCTTGCCTGGGAGTAATCCAGTTTTACAGGATGGCTGCTTTTTCTAAAACATTATATTCTGCCCCAAATCTGGTCTCAATATGTTTACATTACCACAAATTAAGCTGAGTAGGGGCATTTATTCACTTCTAAATTCCTTTCTTACACTTCATTTTTATTAGTTGCATCTAGTTCTTTCATTGCTTGCCAGTACTGCTCCTGTAAATAATCCAAAAGCTTTTGAGAGTGAATTATCCAGGTAGCTCCATTTCCTTTGTTCTTATGCAAGATTGTTTCACTTCTGATATCACATAAGAAAGTCATAAGCTAACTAAACGCTACTGCAGCAGATGCTTTTGTTTCCTGCTGTAGCCATGTGACAATGGTCAGGGTTGCAAATGTACCCTGTTTTATGGGAGGGATTGCTCTCTATTGGCTCCAATTGCTATTATTACTGGAAGGGAAGACCATGGTGACTGTTAGAGAGGAAGAAATAAAGCTCTACTGGGGCAAGTCCCTGAGGGCCTTTCTATTTACTCGAGTTCAGTGTCTTAGGAAGTCATTAGAATGAGCTATCCCAAAAAACAGCTCAGCAGAAAAAATGTATTTAAATGAAAGCTATTGTATTCAGATCTCAGGGCAGGCAGTGTACATGGTGTTAATTCATGAATTGCAGCTATTTGTTTAATCCCCTTATTCCTTCTTTTCAGCCTGGCATCATTCCTTCCCTTGCTCCCAGGCACTCAGGACTGGGCAGGTCCATTACAATCACCACAAGGCCCAGCAGCAGCCTGCCAGCACACCTCAGCCTTACCCTTCCATTGCCCCAAGCCTTCTAAATGCAATGAGTGTCTGCAGCTCTTCCTCTAGAGTAAATGCTTAGAAAAGCTGTTCCTCGCTTTGCTTTATCAACCACCCAGAAAGCCATTCCTGATTCTGAAGCTGACATAGAATTTCAACTGAATTCTTACCCAGTCTCTCTTATCATCATTTTTAGCAGCAGCAGCAGCAACAACAACAACAACAAAACCCTCAAGAGTAAGTATCTTCACAGTGAAGTAAATCTATCAGCCAGCGTTGCTGTGTCTCTGCATGGAGTGATATACAGAGCTGGCTCCATTTCCTCCTCCTCCAGATTGGAGTCTCAGCTGGATACAGGAAGACTTGAGCTTTCTTAAAATCCCCTCAGCATCCCCTTTATTGCAAAGCTGGCAGCTGCTCCTCTACGAGTACTCACACATTTTAAGGTATCTTTTGAATAGTACAAAAGATTGAAAAAAAAACAAAAAACAAAAAACACCGCCATTACTAATCCAGGGTCTCTCAAGACACTCATTACAACTTGTTTCAACCAGTGTCTTTTCAAACGGATGCACCACCTTCCATGGTAAACCTGCACTTCAAGGCTAAAGGACAAAGCTTGAAAGAGCAGCAAGTATAATCAATTATGCTTAATGGAATGGTGATTACACATAGCTCAGTGCTGGAGATACAAGTTTACTGAATACTGTGTGCGTAGGAAAGGAGGAGAATACTCTCATGAGAGGAAAATGATTGCAAGAATTTATTTTTAAATTTTGTTTCTATGGGTAAGAATTCTCAAGATGCTTAGAATTATTTTACCCAAGCCCAATGACATGTAAATGAAATATTTTCCTTTGTAAATATTTCTCATACTCCAAGGATTTCACTCAATCTTCCAGACTTTCTATATATGTAAAGTGGCAAGTAACTGAATTTTGTACTCTGTAGTGATCAACAGTTGACACAGCCATTTTCTGTTGAGGGGGAATGTATGTTGACCCTCAGTGTTACTGGTTAGCTTCTTGAAAAGAGTGAAGTAGCACGATCTATGAAGTCCAAAAACGTTATCACATTTAGGAAAAGAATCGACAGCTGTTGAAGAGAATCTTCTGCATTCTTCAGCAAAAATGAGTTTGTCAGAGCTATAAATGTTTGCACTGATGAAACCATGGTAATAGTGTTACATAGCCAGCAAAACTCTCTGGTAATGATATGGCTGAGCACAGTGTTCAGTGCTGTGACTTAGACTGAGACTGGAGCTTTGGATGCCCTGGATTTGTGGAAGATGGAAGAAAAATTTATACTACATTCATAACATTGGTTCAAGCTAATAAAATATCTTTTATAGATCCTGCTACTTTCCAGGAAAATATATCGGCTCGTGATTCCCAAAGTTGCTATTTTGCTAGAGAATGATGTGATGTTGTCATTGCTGACCTTAATATGAGAGGAGAAATAGAAGAATAAGAAGTTATAGTGCCTGGGAGATGAACCAGATTTTCTGAGGGCAGAGGTAGTGGGGACATGGGGCATAAACATTCAGAACAGACTACATTTGCAGAAACTGTGCTGGCATCTTGTTCAGTAAGGAGTTCATTATAATTCTACAGTGTGATGTTATTGTAGCATTAGTTAAATACTGAAGTTTCTCTTACCATGAATTATCACATCATCAAGCCATTAGTATTAGTTAATGGAAACCAAGCAGCAACACAAGCTATGGTAACATTTCCTGGAAAACACATTCAGTATTTCCAGAAGGCATCCTAAACTACTCATTTAACTGCTTTGCATTCCAGGAAAGTAACACGACAAACAATAAACCCTTGTAAATGTTCTTTAATAGCTATCATTTCAGAATTTGAAGAAGAAAAAAGAATAATAAAGAAAATAGTAGATGAGCTTTGCTCTTGAGCTGAGTATGACTGGAAAGCACAAGATCCCTTAGAGCCCCAGAGGACTTCTGTCATTGCAAGCCATGTAGATGAAAGGTGGAACACTGGAGATGTGCAGAAGAGACTCTCACTGGGTAGTCTGGAATTGCAGCATCTCTTTCTGTTGCTCACTTTAAAGAGGGGGACATTTTAGTTTTATAAACACAGAGCAGTTTCTAATTGTTATCCAGCACCTGGTGTTGCAAGACGCTGTCTGAAGACCCACAGGAGAGTGAGTAATACATGAATATGTTGATACTGGGAACAAAGTGAACAGGTGAGATGGTGGGTCTTGGACTGCCACAGATGTTAGGTTTCCTGACAAATGAAAATATTCTCACAAACACAGAAGCATGAGAAAGGAGAATGGAAGATTAGAAATATTAGGCTGAGGGTAGACTGTAAGTCTTTAATGTCTCATGGAAGATGAACACACAGGGATGAGGAACTGGAAATGACTGAGATATAGGTATCAGGAATAACTGGTGTATCATATGAGTTTCTAAAGGTAGTTGGTCACCCCTGACACATTTATATAATGAATATCTTTTAAGATCTAAGTAGACCATTTGGCTTCCCCCTGGAAATAAATTTTATATGGATGCTATGAGCTCTCCTAAGACAAAGGCATCCCAGCAAAAGAGTCAGATTTCCCCTCCCTCTCTCTCTTAGAAGTAGAATGCTTTGGAGGGTATTTAGGAAGACCTGTTTAGAGTCCTGGTCTGGTGTGGTCTGGAAGGGAGAAATTTGCAGAGGAATGGGTAGATGGATGGTTGGACTGACGGACAGTTGAACGGATGGACGGACGGATGGATGGATATTTGTCCTATTTCAGTTGAGTAGCCCTGATTCTTTTGTTTGTCATAAAAGTAAAGTCAGGATAGGAGATTCTGTCAGCCCATGTCTATAGAGACTGAAACTGAGTAGTGTCTGTTTAGATAGTATAACTGCCCCTTATATTTCCCAGACACTACAATATAGGCTAATACCTAGGGAAGCCTCCAGTTACATGAGATATTAAAGCCTTGCTTACTGAAAGCATCATCGTTATTACTCTGTAACATATGGTTCAAGCTTTCCAGATAGATTGCTGCAAAAAGGAGACTTGGCCCTGAGAAATGCTTCTGCATATCAGAGACTCCCAGGGAAAGCACCAAGAGAAGTCAACAGTGGTTAATTCTCCTGCCCTAGTTATTGCCACTTGAAGCTGTGGTGGAGCATGGTGTCTAGACATTCTGAGGACCTTAAATCCAGGCAGAATAATGAATGCTGGTCAAAAAGTGTGAATAAGGGAGAAAGAATAACAAGGTTATGAGTTTGATGCCAAAACAACAACTTGCGCTCATAAAATGGGAGGTTGCTTTAAAAAGGATAGTTGTTACACAGCCACTGTGATGCATGAGGGTGATAAAGTCTTATCTGGAATGGCAGAAAGAATTCAAATTCCTAGCAAGTACATGCTGACATTGAAATAATTGAAGTTATTCAGGGAACGTGGACAGGCTGAACTGAAGCAAGCTGGGACCTCTAAATTAAAAAAGAATCTCAGCTGTCATCAGCATTTGAAAGAGGGTAGGTGCATAGCCTTTACGGAGGGCCAACAGAACATCATCCCAAAGACAAAAGATGATGCAATAGCAGTCTTTCGTCCTGATCAGCCAGGAAATGACGGCAAAAAATGCAACACCAATAGAAATAGTTAAAGACAAGATTCAGCAACTTGCACTGAACAGAGCAGGAGATGGTCTGCAAAAATAGTGTTCAGAGAAGGTACTGACGATGGAGTCTGCGCAGTCCCAGCATTTCAATAAAGATTCCCTTTGCTTTCAAAATTGAGTGTTCTCACAATGTCAGCTCATGAGATAGTTTTATAGAGTGAAATAGATCTGTTTCGGATCTCTGATGCATCTCTGAGCAAGACCTTTGCCTTCTCCCCTCACCACATTTTATCCATCTTTCCTGCACCGCTTGCAAGCTCCTTGGGCTTGGAATATCTGTTCCTACACAACCAATGATGCGCTTGTAAGAACTGTTTTCAAGTCTCCTACAATCAGTGAGCGCAGTACAGCACGATGCATGGACAAAGTTGCGCTCCTTGCAAGGAGCTTATGCTAAGCTCTGTAAATAAGACATATGGGGCCTTATTCACGGCTTAGAGAAGTCAGTGGAAACACTGTCTTGTAGGCTGGATGTGAAAATGGTGATGAAGCAGATGTTATTTTAAAAAATCAGTTTTTCTATTTGGGGCTTTGTGGCTATTTGAGGCTTCAGGGAAGAACAGTGCTTCTAAAAGGCAAAAATGAAGGAGGAAAATTAATAAAGTGGAATAAAATGTGTGTCAGTGTTGTAAATGGGTTTAAAATGAGATCTGAAAAAAAAAAATCACAAATGGTAGATGAAATTTGAGTTATTGCTTCCTTTTTTAAAAATTTTGTCTTTAAAGAATCTACCTAAAATATAATTGAAGACTCTCTTCTTGTTTACACTGAGATGTAAATTATCTTTCAGAATAGAGGATATTAAACAATGTAAGAAATACAGAACCTGACTCCAGACAATTTAATTTTAGGAGATTATAAGAAATAATTAAAATATTGGAATAGGATGAAGGTACTTTTTCATCAGCAATCTACAGCAGATAGAAATGCCAGTATGCTTATGGAGGGAATAGCTGGCAGGGCTGCTCCACGCAGATATTCAGTAGATTTGTTTGTGTGACAGTTGGCCTGTTAGCAGGAAAATATTGATTCCTTTGGCTTTGCAAATCAGTGCCCTTAAGTGCTCTGGCAAGAAATTCATAATGGCAATACAAAAATGAAGTTCTCAAGGAACAAATCTGGCCCTAAATATTTGCTGGGCGGAGGAAACATTTTTCTTTTTTACAAAATTCAAGCTCCCAGTTTTCTGTCTTGCAAGGTATATAGTAAAGGCCTAGAAAATAAAACATACAGTAAGCATGGTCTGTTGTAACCCAGACAATTATAGGCATCACAACAATGAATTTTTAAACAGTTAGGTAATATATAATAAATAAAAGAACAGGAAAGCACTCTCTGCTACTCCTCTAATGCATCTGGAAAGTAATTAACATTTTTTCCTCCTTTAAGAATGTAATGTATTATACCCTCGCAAAGGAGGAGGCTGGGCATGCATTCCCAATGAGATTTTTCTGGGGTCAGACTCTAAGGGAGCAGAACCACCATCCATCCAGCTGGAGAACATGTATATTTGGCATCACAACACTGCAAGCCGACCTCTGGGAAATGGCATGAGTAGGGCTCCATGGTGAGCAACGTCCCACTAGGAAGCCCTCACAAGAGGGCAGGAGTGAACAGGTGTGAATGAGCCTGAGCAAGGTCTTCTGAGGTGAGGCAATGGCAGACTGCTGGATCATTACATATCTTCTCCAGTGGGAATGAGAAGAGCTCTTCAAGGATACATTACCAAAGCCAAGTTCAATGGAAACCCTTGAGGCTACTTTTAAAGAAGGACGTTTGCCAATGCAGGAAATGCATTGTCTTTGGCATTTACAATAAGTGGAAGAGAAATTCCATGCCTTGAGGTATATTGCAAAATCAATTGCTGCTGGGAAGTTTTGGAGAATGGAAATGTTGCCAAGGGACAACTTTTAGGACAATATGAAATTTATACTAAGTTATTCGTTTCTTAGATGTTCTCACTGACTGATTTGCTTTTAGGACAATTCTAAGGCATACTGGAGTTTAAGTTGGGCCACTACAATTCATGTAGGTAAAAAACGTACTGCATTGGATTCAAAAGAAAGCACAAATTGGACAAAACTCCAGGAAATATTTTATAGCAGATACCCTTGCAAAACTAGTTATAAATGAATAGGTTATTTGACGGGGGTTTTATGAAGTCTGTATTTTTTTTTCTGTGGTAAACACAGAAAATATGGACTTCTTAGAATGAAGAACTTTACACAGATGTAGTCGTGCATAGGAAATGCTGAGACTGATGTTCTGTACTAGTGGTGTGAATTTCTGTGTCCTCTGGTTCAAGGTTCCTCGCTCTCCTGTCTAAATCAGAAATGCTTGCATGTCATTTCATTTGTACTTAAAGAAATGAAGCCACAACCAGACACTTCTTTGGCTGATTAATTCCTGAAAACATCTGTTGAAGCCAGTCTATTATTAGACATGAACTTCTGACACGGTTTGCAGACACAGCTGTACACAGAGATTAACCTCTCTCCAATAAGCACAGTCCTGGTTTGCATCCTGAGCAAGATAGCATGACCCAGATGCCCAGCTGCAACTGAGCAGCAGTATGCAGTGCAGCTCCAGACAGGCTCAGCTCCCTGTGTACCAGTCCAGTCCTGCAGCAGAAGTTAGAACAAATCATGCCAACTGCCAACAGAGTGAGGTCCCAGCCATGATCCCTCCATTCAGTTGTGTTTCAGAAGTAGTCAGCAGGAAAGAAGGAGGTGCAAAATCAGGCTTGAGCTCCTGGGATATGTCCCCTTTGCTGCCTACGTGCACACTGCAGTCTCACTGTGTTTGCATTACACAGCTGAAGCTATAGGTCTGTCTGGTTTATAACAATGCAGATGGATGCAAGATAAAGTCTAATGTAGACAGGGCCCTTGCAAAATGCAGTGTCAGAGCATTCCTGTGTCTGCACATGAGCTATGCCTGTTTTTCTGTCTGTGCTGTTTTTTCCTGATGTTTCTTGTGCAACAAAAGCAAATATATAGATGACAATATCTTGACCCTAAAACTGGATGTTGTGGTTTAACCCAGCATGTGGTTAAGTACCGTACAGTCATTCACTCCCTCCCAATGTTCCAAGTGGGAATATTCCCCACCCCAGTGGGGAGGGGGACAGAATGCAAAAAAAGCAAAGTAGGACTCATGTGTTGAGATCAAAATATTTACCAAGGTAGAGAAAAGGAAAAGTATAGTAGTTATGACTAATATATGCATGAATGTATATAACAAGTGGTGCACAAGCAATTGCTCACCACCCCCTGACTGATGCCCAGTTAGCCCCTGAGCAGCAAAAGAGTGAGATGAACTCCCAGCCACTTCAAAACGCATTCCACATGATGTCTCATGGTATGGAATATCCCTTTGGCCAGTTTAAGTCAGCTGTCCTGATCCTGTTTCCTCCCAGCTCCTTGGGCCCTTAGCTGCAAATGGCCTTGGCTCTGTACAGCACTGCTTAGCAGCAACTATAAGCATTGGTCTGTTATTAACAGTATTTTTCTGCTAGAACCAAAACATAGCATCATGCCAGGCACTCTGAAAAAAACAATTCCACCCCTGTTGAAACTAAGACACTGAGTGAAGTGTCTTAGATGAATTCAGGTTCATCTCTACCCTTCCACATCTAGCTCTGCATATCCAACCTATGTATAAACACATTCCCAAGAAGAACACTGGTACGTCACAGAATTTACCCAATAAATCTATATTAAATACATCACATCAACATTTCTGGCAGCAAAAAGCCTAACTGATGCACTTTAAAAAGTCTCAGATTACGCAGTACCCATTTATGGTGCTTACTACTGCTTTTAAAAATCAATCCCTAATCATGTCTAAGTGACACAGAGGAAATCTGTGGCCATGGAGTCTCCAGTGGCTCTCCCACAAAGCCTTCCTACCACTTCCTTCCCTTCTGCCTCTCAGCTCCTCTGCTGTGCTGAAATGGTGGTTTTGTCTCTGGCTGATTTTCCCATTTGAGGAAGGCAAATGCAGCACTCTAAAAAATGAAAAGCAGGTGAAGTTCAGTAGCGTGCTGCATTATGCTGTCATTTGTAATAGGATAACCCCTCTCCAAACAGCTTTTATTAGACTGTATATATTTCTTTATGTTTTAAAATTATTTCCTGATTTAAACTCAATGCACCAATTTGATTGTAACTGAATATAAAATAATTAACATACAGTAACTGTCATCCCTACTATCACAGTGTCCCCTGGCACCAGTGAGAGTATCAGCAAGGAGGTCTGACATTCTAAAAATCTTTTTATTTCCCAATGAAGAAAGGTATTTAGGCTATAATTAAATTTAGAATAGCCCACAGAGGACTCCAGAGGCCACACTTACTCTTTATGTACATAGGTCTGCTCTCATTGACTAAAGTCTGCACTTAGATCACGGATTCATTGATTTGCAGCTTTGATCTGAGCCTGCAGTGCCTTTTATTAGGAAGCAGCTTATTTTCAGTAAGTTTCATTTGCTACAGCTGTTGCAGATACCTTCTCTTTTGAAGCCCTTCCTGAAAAGCACTCATGATATGATCACTTCCTGGAAAACCATCAGTTGTTATCTCTTCGAAACCTTTGAAACATTCATTGTAGTTCTTAGGCAAGCTGGCATAGAAAAAATTATTTGCAGAGTTCCAGTAATTTTCTCATAACTACATATTTCCCAATTAATTCTCTAGACTAAGAGGAGGAATTTAAATTTTCCAGTTCCCTGCAAGCAACACTGGCAGTCCTTTCCCTGTTCTATCTGATCACTTCCTCCTGAGATATAACCAAATTCAGAAGTGATGTACAAGTTTGTGGTAAATTCTGTTTGATCTGTTTATATTCAGATGTATTTCCCAAAGGCTCCTTTCCAAATACTTGCAGACTCTCCTGGAAGTACTTAACTGCAATCTGCAATCTATGAAGAATAGAAGCAGGTCTTACAGAATGGTAAAATATGGAGGTAAGAAGGAAGTCTCCCCCAGTAGTGAGTGGATCAAAAAAAGATTCTTAAGTCAAATTCCATTTCTAATGGCAATTTCATTTGCAAGCTTGATCATAGAATTGTAGGGGTTGGAAGGAAGCTCAGGAGATCATTGAGTCCAGCCCCCTCTACAGCAGGTTCCCTATAGTAGATCGCACAGGAAAGTATCCAGGCAGGTTCTGAACATCTCCAGAGAAGGAAGCTCCACCACCTCTCTGGGCAGCCTATTCCAGTTCTTCATCACTCTCCAGTAAGAGAGAGTTAAGAAGTTTTTTCTTATGTTGATATGGAACTTCCTGTGCTTTAGTTTGTACCCATTGCCCTTGTCTTGTCACTGCACACCACTGAAAAGAGCCTGGCCCCATCCATATGACTCCTGCCCTTCAGATATTTATAAACAGTGATGTGATCTCCTCTCAGTCTTCTCCAGAATGAACAGGTCCAGACCTCAGATCCCTGTTTCACTGTATATCCAGTAAGAGCATAAAAAATGTTATATTAGGCCAAACAAGGAGTCTGTCCATCTATGCTTGTACCCTGTGACCGGTGTTGAACAGTAACAGTAACGGGAGGACAAAATACCAGAAGAATACAAATGTAAAATGAGGACTTCCAAGACCTGAGGTGGATTGACATCTTATGTTTAGTAGCTGTGGTTGGAGTTTTCATCTGTGAGCTTGTCTGATTGCTTTCTTAACTAATTTATACTCTTGGCTTCTGCAACACCCCGTGGCAATAAGCTCTGCTGTTTAATTATGAGCTGTGTGGAAAACTCTGACGCACTTTCCTTTTAAAACCTTCGCTTGACAATTTCATTTAAAAGCCACTCCTTTTGCAATATGAGAAATAACGAAGAACCTTTCCTCATTCTTCCTTTCAGTAACACTCAGGATTTAAGAAATCAGTCATACCTCATCATTTTCTTCATGGATGGGAATTAGTTATGTGGTTTCTCATTGTACAAATGTTGCACAACAGCAGGCCTCTCTGTTACTCTTTCAGCCACTTTTGCGTACTCTTTTCTGCTTCCAGAGAAGACAAGACCAAAACAACAAAGTTGAGGTGCATCACGACTTTATTTACTGAACTAAACCACACTTTGTTTTCTATTTGCCTTTTTTTTCTGTTCACTTTTCTTTCCTTCTTTTCAATTCTTTTGCTATCAGCTTCCAGCACCCTGTACGACTACCCCCAAACTATTTTCATGGAGCAGTGCACATCGACCCAAAGATCTCATTCCCTGAATGACAGCATCCAATGCAGAGTTCATCACTTTGTATATAGGCAGGATTATTTTTTTTGCATGTGCATCAGATTTTCGTCTGATCAAAAGGTAATTTCACCCACTGTTTTATTGCCCATCACTCAGCATCGTGCCCTTCTCCTCCAAATCTTCAGTCAATTTCAGTTTTCATTATCCCTCAGCAAAGGTTTCACTTTTCTTCCTTGTTCTTTTCTCTAGATCATTCGTAAATACATTGCAGAGCACAGGTTCCAGCACAGATCTCAGCGGTAGTCCCTTGCAGCATTTTCTGGACTGTGAGGACTGAGCATTTGTACTCTGATTTGTCTCTTGTCTTTTAGTCACCTATCAACCCATGAGAAGAACTTGACCCTTCTACCTTCTTTCTTTGTGTATTTTTGGGGATGGAAATTTTTAAATGCGTTTTGTAAATGAGCTCATCACAGAGTCACTGATTCTTATTGATTTTAATGCTTACTTGCACCACAGTGAGGGTATAATAAGGAAATTCTGAAGATACAAGAAATCTAACATTTTTTAGTCTTCATACTGATGTTCACTAGCTCCGGAAGTGCTGATTTATATGGAATGTGGTGCTCTTAAGATGAGTTAGCCTTGTTTCATGCTACATATGCTTGGATGTGTATGTCTGTAGTAATATGTGCATGGATCTCAAAATGTTTCCCATGCCAAACAGTTTTTGAAATTCTTGGCTTCTTTCAAACAAATTTGCTGGAAGAAGAAAGGCTTAGAAAAAGAAATCAAAACAAACAGGGAAGGACACAAGAACAAAGAAGGGCTGCTAAACGGTTGAGATCTCATAGTGCTGCCACTAGAGAGCAAGTTTAACATGAGAACATGTTGGAGAACCTTGGCAGACATCAGAGATTGAGAGAAATAGAGGAAGAAGAATAAGAGGAACAGATGGTATAAAAGCTTCAGCTGTAGGGAAAACCTTCAGTCAGATCTTATGATAAATTAGACACTAGAGAATCCAAGTATCAGTCACAAAAGGCTTCCAAAACAAGGCTTCAGTCACTGTGGGCCATCTTGTTGTGTGGTGATAATTGTTCTAAAGCCTCAAGTGTAAACAGATCAGCTCTACATATTCTATAGCAGCACAGACAGCTGGCAATCTGTACTCTTGAAGTAACAATAGGGAAGGGAAAGGGAAAGGGAAAGGGAAAGGGAAAGGGAAAGGGAAAGGGAAAGGGAAAGGGAAAGGGAAAGGGAAAGGGAAAGAAAAGAAGTGCCAGGGAGATTTTAGTCTTTGTTGCTTTTAGCTTTGCTCTGTGAAAGAAACTGATGTACGAAAGTAAAACTGTCTGCAAAGCCAAGTCACTATTGTAAGAATGTGGATGACAAGAACAAGTGAATCATGAGAAATAAATCAGTTCACTGCCTGGTCAGATCAACAGCTGTTTTATTTGAGGAAAGCTGAGCCATGTAGGCTGATCTAGTCAACAAAATTACTGGTATAGTTGTGGTGATGACTGTAAGCAAACTTACAGTAACTAAATCCTTTTCACTCTGCTCTAGTCCTTTATCAAGTCTATCCGCTTCATTCTTATTTCTCATGTAAGAAACTAAGTACAGTACTGGCCTTTTATTTTTCATTTTAAATAACCATGTCAAAACCTTAGCCTGATGTTGTATTTCAAAATCCAGATCTATGTACACAAATATTTATCTCACTTCAATAAATCTCTATCAATCTCTATCAAATTCCTTCCACTGAAAGCTGGAAGCAATTTGGCAATTAATATTTCTTAATGAAATTTTATTTTGGTGAAAAAAATGCTAATTCTGTGACAAATGTTTAATCATTCTTCCCAATTTCAGTAAAACATCTCCCTCTATAGCAAGGTCAAAATATTCTACTACTTTAGAACAAACCATAAAGTATCAGTTTTCACATAAGCAGCTTATTCTTTAGAAAGAACGATTCATTTGTAATTTAAACTTTTTAAAAGATTTTAACTTCAAAATTGGTAGTTTCATTTTTAACCTGGCAATATCTATACATATTTGCTAAAAATATCTCCAGTTGGATATGGGGAAAAAAAATTACTTGCACATTTTAGAATTCAGAGCTCTTGAAAATCATGCAGCTTTTGAAGTTCTTGTCTAAATTTAGAAATTTTGCTTCAGACATCTCTAAGCAAAATAAGAAGATGCAGAGTCATTAAAATGCTCAGAATTTCCCAGATACCCACACAACACAGACAGATTTTTCTAAGAAGGGATTTTCGGTGTATAACTAGAATTGGTTGGAGTGCACAGTAAACACACTTTCTTACTCAACAAACAGTCCATGGTGTAAAGAAATGAATGCGCTTCTCAGCACACAAATGCAACTACAGTATTCTTGCATGAGTATTGCATTCTGTCTTCATAATATTGTCAAACATTTTCTGCAGGGTCTCTGAATAAGTCTGCAGCCCTGTCATGGGCCCTGTAGAAGATCTCTTGCCCCACAGAATTAGTATTCTTTCGAGGAATTGATCTTATTTCAGGCAGATTTTCCATCACAGCTGGCTAACTTTGCCCGTAAGTGAGCTTTCTTGTAGATATAAATGCTGAAATAAACATGTAAGCGTGGCCATCTACCCAATTCCATATCCACCAGGTTGACTGCCTATCTAGTCTTTATGTCACCAATATAGAAACTAGAATATTGATCAGGGCTGTGTCAAATGCTTTACATGACTCCAGGTATATGATGTCAGTTTCTCGTCCAGTTCTGTAGCCCCATCATAGAAGGCCACCAGGTTTGCCAAGCATGATTTGCCGTTACTGAAGCTATGTTGGCTGTCACCAATGATCTGATTTCTGTGTGCCTTAGCACAGTTACCAGGAGTTTCCTCAGTAGCACTGCACAGCACATTGCAGCAAACCCTGAGTATTTGCGATCAGAAAAGGAAGCTGTGTTGATGACAGCAATTGTATCTGGGCGATTACAACCATTATTTTCAGTGTACTTGATGCACACTACACAGTTACAACTTCTCACCTTCTTTTAACTTCAGTTTTCACTTTATGTCATGGTGTTCTTAAAATTTCCACCAATTTTTTATTTGGCAGTGAGTTGGGAAACTAGTTTTAGAACATAACCAGAATAGTCTGTCTTCTGCCTGCTGCAGGTACTGAGTAGCTTCTTACTGCTTTGGATGCTCTGTACTCCTCACAGTGTTTCTGTGTATTTTGAAAGTGTAATGAAAGGATTTTTCAGACATTCCTATGTATCTTAAAATGGCACCAGTAAAAGCTGGATGCAAGTAGTTAAACCTATTACCACGTACATAGCCAAAGTGGGAAAAGGTAGACTTTGAGTAGTGTTCACTTGTGCATTCTTTGCCACAAATAGATCTTAAGAACATTTCTGCCAATATACTAAGTGCTAATATAGCATCATCATGCTTTATGCTGACTCTGAGGAGACCTGTAGCAGCTTAAATACATTGAGAAGCTGCATGCTCAGACTGACTGAACTCATCTGTTTTACAGCAGACTTTTCCATCTCAAACTCTTACAGATGGGTAAGATTAAGCTTTGACTCCCCGCCAGGCGCAATATGAAGGATTCTATAATTATCAATCTAGTGATGACATTTAAAAGCAAATGCATTATCATGCACAGAAATCATCTCATGTCCCCTACAGTGAGTTCCGCAACATGGACTGTCACTTTGTTTTACTGTAACTCTGGTTTTATTACATTTAAGCATCTTCCATCAGCAGATTCCCCCAACCAAAAAAATAAAATTCTTCTATTCATCAAATAGCATATAGTCTGGTGTGGCTGCCAACATACCTAAAGGTCATATAATGTCAGAGTCATTATTTTCAAATCATCTACACTCATGAGCTCTACTTTGCAAAGCTAGATGCCAAAACAGTAATAAACAGAGCATGTGTGGCTCTGCATGACAATTTTTGTCCTATCATTTAAGAAGTGTGGAGAAGAAGAAGAAAGATTCCTCCCTATTTCTCCCCCTTCTCTCTTTATTACTCAACCACTGCATTCAACAGACCCTTATATTAAATGTAATTAATAGCCTGAGCCCCTCTTTACCAACAACTTTTTCTCCTTGACTCCTTTGGAAATCCAAGACAATACACTGACAAGCCAGATTATCTCTTACAAAGATGCCAAAGCACCTGATATTCTAACCTGTCACAGATCTAAAAGATTAAAAACAGCATTAAAAAGCATGTGTTATGATACTGAGTCCAGTAACTCTATCCTGCTTTCTCAGTTCAGACTTGGCAACAGAGCAAAGATGAATGTTTAGAATGATATCTGAATTAATGTTCTGTTAACCAGCTGCAGGGATGGGGGTTGCTGTTTTCCATTTGTTTGTATGGGTTTGGTTTCAATAATGCAGGCAAGTTTCAATCACTGTTTACAGCATCAGGAAGGCTGTGCTGAATCTGCAGTCCTGGGCTCTGTTAATATTTCCAGCATCACTCAAGGTGGGAGCCACGGGTCATTGGTTCAACAGGTTAACATGACTGACATAGATCTTACTAACTCAAAGAATGATTACACTTATTTGCTGACCTAGATCTTTTGTAGATTAAGACATACTCCTTCCTTCACCTTCTTTACCCTCCCATTTCCTCTACCTTAAAAGAAATAAATTGGTTAA
>JAOWBP010086749.1:11577-26566 GCA_028571105.1 Tragopan temminckii
ACATAGAAATGTTTTCCTTTGTGTCTAATTGATTTTATCTCATCAGTGGGATCATAGTGATGATGATTTTTTTTTTTAGGAATTTTTCAGTATGTGTTTATGATGCTAGCATTTAACTAATAAAAATGTGCTGTGTTTGAAAGCAGATACTGATGTTATGCATGTAGGGATGGTGATGCAGATTTATGATCTTTCCGCTTTGATTCACTGCCTATGTAGATTTCTGCACTGAAACCAGGAACAGAGAACTGTGGTATATCCTATTTGTGTTTCTGTCTAGTATGGATATTTCCAGGTTATTTAGTGTTGACAGCTTTGTTTTTGTATTAAGAAATATTGATTGTATTGTGAATTTAACAAGAACAAAAAAGATAAAATTCTAAGAATTACATGAGCCTTCCTCTTGAGTTTTTCTGGAAGATATTGCTTTAAATACTTTGTGGAGACATTCAGAAATCCCTTACGTGTGAGATGGAACAACTGCCTGAAAGCAGAAGACTACATATGCAGAGTATCCCAGAGACGTACGAAACGGGTGGAGTTCTGTTCAACTCTCTTACAACCTGAGCAGATGTCCTTTGGAAATGCTCAGAAATGATTTTTTAATTGCTTACAAGCTTCTTTAAACTCCCCTAAGTACCAATTCACAATAAAAATGATGAAGTTTATGCCAAGTTTCACATACCTGCCATCTGTATTCATTTTAAAAAAATCTGTTTAGAGATACTTTCATTTTTAAACAGTGGGAAAAGTGTAGTTTTGTTACAGTGCCAGAGATTTCTTCCCCTTCTACCCAAATTTCAAAATAAGAAAATTTATTATAGATGGGAAAAATAGGGGAAAGTCAAAGATGAGAAAACAAGGAATTATGGAAGCTATGTCTGAATAAGAAGTATCAGTCACTCAAATCGTTACTATTCATTTGAAATCTTTTTATTAATAACATCTACTCCTTGGTACTATAAAATAATACTGAAGTCTTAAGATGAAAATATAAATATTTAGTGGATCTTACAAACATTTGTGATGTCAGCTCTGTGTTATATTTCGAAAGACTGTCTTTCCACCTATGTGTCAACAGAGCAAGTCTATTAAAACAAATATTGCAGTTTGAGAATCGTTCGAGTCAATTAGGTAATCCTACTGCTGAAAGTTCTTATGTACATCATAATTACGGCTGCTGGACACTGAATTTTCACAGTGCATTAGTACAGTTATTATCACCAGTTAACACAGGTGTTTCTGCAACAGTAACACATTGGGAAGATCTATTGCTCAATGGACCTTCACTGAAAATGTGTGAGGCAATGGCACAACTGCTGAAAGTCCCAATGGTTTGCTACTGCCATTAGCAATGAAACAATACATAAATTAATTTGATAGTAAAGATGAGCACTAACAAGTCAACGAATGCTAGATACTACTTGGCATGAAACATAATTCTTTCAGTGTCAATGGGTGCATCATGCAGCAAATTAAACAGATCTCTCTGATCACACAATTTAAGAAATTACATGCATTTAAGATGGCTTAGGTAGAGGATCCAAGTAATGCAGCTTATTTAGAAGACACAAATATATGCATATAACCAAATTCTATGAAGCTACTTAAAGACACTGATGGCTTGTGTTGTAACTGCGCAGGGCAGAAGTCACACTCTTGTGATCACATCTATTTCCCCAGCAGTGGATGTGGATTAGAGGCTAAAAAAGTCACACACTGACTCTGTTACAAGCAGAGTTCACATTAAAAGTGAAATTTGAAGCAGTGTGAAACACAGTGGGCTGATATTGGTACATGATGAGTATATACATGTCTGATTAATAGTTGCAGCTGAATTCAAGGGAGTAAGATTGATGCAAAGGGATCCATCAGGAACAACACTTTCCAGGCAGATTAGCCTAGTCACAATCAAGTTTAATGAACAGATAAAGGTTCACATAGAACTGCTGACAGACAAAATGTTCCCTCAACTTCTGTTTAGAACTTGTACTTTCAAATTGCCATAGGTCTGCAGTACTGCCATAAAATGGAGGGGAACCCACAGACTTTTCTGCACATCTAACTGCCCCTGGTTGTTTTCGCGTTTAGAATGCTCTGCTGTCAGTCATACACTTGTCTGAACACACTTTTATCTAGCAAAGTAGTGCACGTTGCACACGAGCTTCAAGTGAACAAACAAATAAATCCTAAGAAACCTGAAGAAATATTCTGTCAAGCTATTAAGTCTGCAAGCTGTAGGGAAAAGCAGATGCTCTGAATCACAAAAAAGCAAAAAAAAAAAAAAAAATCCAAATTTAAGCCACAACTACTTATCCATGCACAGAAACACAATTTACTCTTATTCTACTTTTCAGACTGCAATATTAGTGTATCCTCTTGATCTTCAAATCATCCTCCCACCTTCTTGACCAAACTACTTTCACTCAACATTGCTGTCATTATACCAGATATTCTCAGATTATTAATCTGAAGATTCACTGTTTCTGCACAGGACAGTGTAAGCCAACAAAAGGTGAAGAAGACAAATATGGAAAAAAAGAATACAGATGGATGTTGTCAGATAAAAGAAAAATAAAATCAGCTACTATTTCATTATATTAATGACACAGCTACCTAAACTCTACATATACAAACTCAAGTAACTTTTAGTTTGTGATTCAGAAAAAATCATGGTATTGTCACATATAAACTGCTGATACATTAATATATTTGCTGCTTCATCAAATGTCTATATACTGGGGTAGAACGTGATTTTAAATAGATACAAAAAAATACAGTCTTTGAGCAAGACATGGGAAAACAAAAAACCAAGTCACGCAAACCCACACAGTTCAAAAAATCTGAACTCAGAACACAGTCACTGCAATTGAGCAATCACTCTGCAAAAATACTAAGGATAGATACTTGAAACCCATTTAAAGCTGAAATTCTAAACTTGAGCACTGTGATGCTCACAGAAAAGCCCTCAAGGCTAAGAACAAGGATTAAATTAAAATTATACTTTGGAGAATATACTTGAAATGAGCAGAAATATCAGCCTGGAAAATAGTGCAAGCATTCATCAAGGCACCTTACAACACACCAGAAGGCAAACGTTTTGTTCGCATTACAACACCTCTAATGCAGGCTCTCTTATTTTAGATTCGATTTCTATATGGAATAGTTTCAAGTACAAATTAACTACCATTAATTGTTATTAATGCATTATTCATTACTCCATATTATTGCCAGATCTTTGAAATTATGCACCTGCTTTTGCTGACACCACAGTTTTTCCCCAACTGACCAGATCTTCATCTTCATGTGCTGCTCACCAGTCTTCCATGACACTTAGCTTAGGGCATTAGCTAGTCTGTGAACAAAAGCTAACAGCACAGCTGTGTGACCTTGGCAGAGTTTTGCTGAGAAAGCTGTTAAGCTGTGAAAAATTCTTGCAAGTTCAGAAAGGTAAAAGGACAGAGAGAGTAGTTTTTGAGATATACACCATGCTTTATGTTACAGAGCTGAAATGTAAGAAGGACATTCATTTTCTCAGTCCAACTGTGTACGCCTGTTGCTACTTTACTAGGCATCAAATCCTTGCCATTGCGATGGGGCACACAACCTTTCAGTTTTCAGAAATTACTGGTTGTTTCTTTTTACTTACAAAATTCAAATAGAAATGGTATGTAGTAAAAAAAAGACAACAAAAACCAACCAACCAACCAACCAACAACAAAAACCAGCAGCAATTCTGCTTTAGATATATAGATATTGGATACTGCAATGTTTGGGAGCCTATATGTATAGAAACAGAATCTTTCATAGGTTTAAGACATTTTTCTCAGAAAAACATAGAACTGTTTCCATTGCAGTGATCCACTACTCAGTCAGGTACAACGGAAGATTATAGTGCTCTGAGCTTATTACAGTGCTATGATTCCATTAGCCTCTGGAAACTGCTCTAATGCTGAAAAGCCATTAACAGATCACGAAGTTATAGCTAAAGAAATAGGTAATTAGATAGCAAGATGCATAATGTATCCCTCTGTGTTTTATAAATGAAAGATCTGTCCTGTTTTTTTTTTTTTTTTTTTTTTTTTCTTCAGTGCAACCAGAGCAGCACAACAGGGATGAAGCAGAGGGACATATAGGCTCCATGTTCTACCACACTGACTGCTCTATTTTGTAGCTCTCAGTCAGAAAAATTCTGACTGCGCAAACCTGTGCAATATCTCCTGCTGAGTGACAGCTGGGAAATAACCTAAGATTGGAACGTCTAAGAGGTATTGGTGATTAATGTTGCCCCTAAATGGTTTACATCTCAGAAACTACTTAGACCTTAACTTTGAGACCTTCAAAGTCAGGTGTTTGATCGGCAGGCACTCTGCCATTGACCACCACTGTGACCTATGATAATTACTGTTCAGGTTTTTTAGACTGCAATTGTTCATGTCTATGAGGAAACACTTCCTTTATTCTATACTATGCATCTTTACAGTAGCATGATGTTGTTTCAGTGAGACCAAACAAAAGCATCAGTACAAAGTCTCTAACTTTAAACATTAAACCATTTTTGAGCTTGAAAGAAGTATTCCTAATTAAACAGTAACCAAATATAAAGCATATGTTGTTCATCTCAAAACATGCCATTTTTAATTTTGTTAAATCAGGCATGAAAAACACTAAAATATTTTGACAGCGTTATAAAAATAATAGGTTTTCTGTGTCAGTGAAGGACTTTCTGGTGGCAAGTGTGTTTTTCAAAAACAAAATTTGACTGATGAAAGGATGTAGTTCTGCGTTTCTTTCTCAAAAGATATCTCAGATCTCATAACACTAGAAGTGATTGTTCTTTATATTCAATCAGAATAAAGAGGAAACTATAAAGTCAGTAAGGCTAAAATTTAAAACAATGCCGCATAATTATTTTTCTTTTTTAAATGTTAATCAACATTAACTATCTCAACACTCTACGACTCTTAATTCTTCAGGTCATGAGTAAATATTTAAATATAAAGGATATTATCACACAGACACAACAAGCCAAAACTGTACACATGCAGGCTGCACACAAATGTGCAGCATTATATAAAGTGAAGATAGGAAGCATTTGGATTTTGATAACTCACATTTTTACATTATGGAATTCTAGGATTAAACCAGTATTACTGAAAAAAATCAATCAATCAATTTGTAACTGAACCATTTTACATTTGCAAGGTGAAACTGAATTATAGCGCATTAAAAACTTTAAACATATCTTATCAGCAGCACAGTTGAAACTCACACATGGAGGAAAACAAGCACTACAGAACAAGAAGAGCAGGAGTCTCAAATCAAGTATGTGCACCCCATAGCAGGTTCTGCATAGAGCACAATAATGTTGATGATGAAGAAGAAAAACCTACTCTCACTTCTAGTACCTTATTGAGCTGTATCATAGTTACTTGCCACACCGATTTCTCACTACTGTTTGAGAATACAAAAATGAAAAGCCCTAACAAGTTGAGGTAATGACTCCTTAGAATTTTTTGTTTCAGCTGTAAGTCCTCATCCCACTATATTCCCCACATAATATAATAGGCAGACAATTATATTTATCTCAATAAAACATTACCCTGTATGTCCTCCTTACAACAGCAGGTCTCCAGGCCTTCTGCAGCTCAGAGTTTCATTTAACAGGTGGTGATAGCTTTCGCTATGAATATTCATCACAACCTTTAACAGCTGTTTGAGAAAATTCCCATCATCTGATTTCAAATGAAGCCTGCATACAGCATGCATGAAACCTGGCATTACAAGCATTTCTTAAAATCTGATTAACATGTCTTAATGACTAGAGAGTTCCCCAAATAGATATGTCTCCAGTTCTGTAATGCTAATAAAGTCCAAAAAATAGAAGCTAGATTGTTCCACATCTTTTCTTGCTGAATAGTGCTTTAAATACTTGAAAGACTAAGTGAATGCAGAGAGGTCTTTTCACAGAATTTTAAGCTAACCAAAGTTAAAAAATATGACATAAAAATGTTTTTCTTCTTTGTACAGACAAGTATATCTTATAGTTTTTAGACTAAACAATGTACTTCATATATAAGCAAATAGGAAGTTGATCAATGTTGTAACACCCTCCGAACACAACACAATCGGACATTTTTTGATCATAATGTAACTGGCTTGCTTTGAGTATCAAGAAAATTATATATATATATATCTAAATTGATCAACATGAAAGATTAAATTTATAATCAATAAAAGCAGCTAGAGAACATGACAGTATATTAATTAGGATGCTAGTAAGGCATTATGCCTTCATAATTTAGAGGTATAATTTCTACTTTGATAAAAGATGGAAGGGTGAAGTTTCCTAGAAATAAAGCTCTGTCCAGTTTAACTGGGAACAACAGTACCATAAAGTAGCAGGATATCTTCGAGTGTTAAAAAGTGATTAGCATGAAAGATTTAGTTAAAAAAAAAAAAAAAAAAAAGAATAAAATGATGAAAGCCATGTTTCTTATTCAACATCTAGATTTGTAACTACGCGTCATTTTTAAATTGATGAAATAAAGCATCACTATTTGGCTCTTGGATTCCAAAGAAAATTCTGAGAAATATTGCATTGTTAACTTAGCTAGTTCTCAAATCTTGTGTCCATGTAATAGCAATACGAGAAATATAAGAAATGTTGAGTTTCAATCTCCAGCTATATGTAGAAGCATAATAAAAGTTTCCGATTATTTGCTTAAAAGAAAATCATCTTCACAACTTTAGGGTGCTAAGTTATGGCTTCTTATTAGTGAAGAAAAGAAATTTGGTACTACTCTAACATTTGCTGAAGGAAATAATATTTATGTTTGAGATGAAGAAAAATATGAATGTATTGAAAATCCACCACACTTCATTTCTACTGATTTAATGGGGGCTTTTGTATATCTTCATTATATTGACTATAACATTTAAAATCAAATAAATAGCTGGGAAAACAGTACAGTAAGGGCTTCAAAAGCCAGCTTTAAAGCGCATCCAAGCAAACATAATCAGGATTACAAAAATGTTGGGATTCTAATGACAAAGACCTTTGATTCAGACTCTCAGGCAGTTTCAATGTTCCCAGGAAGATAACTTCCTTACGCATACTGGGACAGTAAATTCTCAAAATACATTCATAAAATTAGGCATAAATCTTTCAGGGTAACTGTTTTCAAAAAATTACTCCTGAATCAAAAGCACAACTCAAAACAGAAAGTTTGAAATAGACCAAGACACAAAGCTTCAATGACATCTTCTTGTGAGAGGATATATGTTTAATCTGTAATATTTTTTATTGAGCTATAGTAACAAATGTTAATCTTTGCTGTATTTTCTGCCCAAATTGACTCAAGGATGTTTTGCACTGTTTCTTCATGATACCAAGTATAGAGAAAAAGATAGGGCATTCAAATTCTCAGCCACTTTTATCAAAATGATTAACAGACTTGGCAAATACTCCTAAATGCAGTATGTCTTTTTTTTTTTTTTTTTTCTTTAATGTAATGGCACTCTATAAAAGACTTTAACCTACCAAAAACAGTTTATTCAGATTTCTTTGGTTTCCTTTATTTTCACTTCAAATATTGAATGACTTTTAAGTAATTTAGTTTGATTTACTTCTCTTGTCTCCCAGCCGCTGCTTTAATAGATGTTTTAAGGTAGATTTATAAAAGAAAAAAGTTGTTTTTACCTTTGCTTCAATTTGTTTATTATCTGGGTTTTGGAAAAGGAATTTGATTTTGCTCTTCCCATCATCTGAAGAACCTTTGAGCTGGGAAAATTTGTACCTCCAAAGTACAGCCTAGAGAAAAGAAAATACATATACACAAGCAAGTCAGTGCAGTTGTTCTGGTAAACTGTATGACAAACAGCTGATCTTGTTCTAGCAGAATTTTCAATGGTACATCATAAAAATCAACTGAGTCTTATGTATTCTGATGCCTCTTTGATCATAGGGATGTAGTATACTTTGACAGTATTTGACTGAGATCTGACAGACTGTATCTGTGAAATGTACTCCAAAATCTCTTTAACTATACTTAATCCTGATTCATCATGTCCAAACCCAAAATTTTTACACTGAATATTTGGAGATTCCCCAATCCATATGAAGTGATTACGTTTCATAAAATTCCTCTCTTTTCACTTACACAGGAATAAAAAAAAAAAATCTAGTTGTATTTACATAAAGGACATATCATATTTAAATTTATAACATAACAAAAGAAAACCCAACTATAAAAATTAATTTTGAGCTTACCTATTAAAGCTCTAACTGGGAATTTAAGCAGATCATTGATTCCACCCATATTACTGGTCATTCAAGTCTGTATATTATGAATTGCATCATACCGTGTTGAAAAAAGACAGATTGCTCGACAAAATAAGCATAGAATAAAAAAAAAAAAATTATAGCTGGCTTGAAAAAATATCTTCTATGTTTATTGTATCTAATGTAGATATGAATAGTCAGACAGAATTTGAAACTCCATTTTGCATAGAAGAACCATTTTTTAATTGTAAGTAGTTTCAACCTAATTAAAAGGTGTTTTTCCCTGCAGGTGTTTTGAAGAAGTAATATTTTCATTGTGATTTCCATACTTTTTCACATAATTGCAAGATCATCCTCACTCACATCAGGCTGTTGAATTAGACAACATAAAAACTTAAGATTCTGGGTGTCGTTGTTTTTATTTGTTTTGGCCTAATGGTTTGTAAATTATTTCCTTTTAGTGGCTTTTTTTGTATCTAGCTGATATTAAACAGAATGTGAGAGGTGAAATTCTCAACTTTCCAAAATAAAATCAAGCTCCCTTTACCATTGTGTTAATTTCTTTATGCTATAAATTGAAATACATCTTTTACCTGCACCAAGGTAAAGTTAGTTACATTCATAATTGTCTAACTAACCGGAAAAGGGTAAAAAAATGACAATATTTTAATTGTGCACAGTAACAATCCAAGTACAAGATTTATTTTCCAGTATTGAAATTGAAGCTTGTAATTATATGAAGGCTGCTCCAAAAGTAATGCCTGCTATATTATGATGTCGGCCCATGATGTCAGAGGCAGATCTTGGTGGTATGGCAGTAGAGGTTGAACCTTCCCACCAGTATTCCATTACATTTTGATGCAGCGTGATAGATGGCAGCAGCCGGGAGGTGTGACAAAATGATGGAAGTGCATATGATGCAAAGAAAAAGTGGTGTCCATTGACATTCATGGATCACAGAATCACAGAATTGTAGGGGTTGGAAGGGACCTCAGAGATCATCGAGTCCAACCCCCATGCTTTCTGAATGTTTGTGGAGACCAAACAGTGGATGTGAGCACAGTGAGACAGTGGGTGGTGTGTTCCAGCAGTGGTGACAGCAGCAGTGGGTTACCTCCACTGGTGCAGATTTTTATGAACATGGCATGCAGATTCTTGTTCATCATTGGCAAAAATGCGTAACTAGTGGTGGTGACTATGTTGAAAAATACTGTTTTGAAGCTGAGAATTTGCTCTATCAAATAGTGTTATTGTGCTCCTTGTATTTTTTGTAGTTTTCATGGAATTATATGGAAATATTATTTCTGAGCAATATCTTCCAAATCAGATTAAGTCTGAATGAAGATGAAGAATGCATAAAACTTTAATTCTCCAGCATTTCCCATACAACTTTGTCACTTGCTTCATTCCCATTCAGAAGACAGTGAATGATGGTCATACCAAACCATAGGCATAATTCAAGAACACACTTCAATTTAAGCATATCAGGAGTATTGAGAGTTCTTAGTTACTCTCTCTTAGTTACATTACAAAATCAGATCTGTAGTATAGACGTGACAAAATCCTTGTAGAGACTAATCCCATCAAGATTGCAGTTGTTTCTTCAGAATATCAAAACAGGTTCCCACAACTGACATTTTAAGGGAAAACTTTGCAGAAGCTACTAAATCCTCCTCATCTAAAGCATAAAGATTAAAAAGACCACTGACTATGCATGGAATAATTTCAAAATGAAAGAACTACTTTACTTCTTCTTGCTAGCCCGTCTGTTCATTTTTTTAAAGGCTATTTGTTTTTTTTAGTTAGTGCAAAATGTTTAAGCAGAGAGCAGAGACTGGCCTGTCTTTATTCAGCGACTACTTCATAGAGCCAAAGAACAAAGAAGCAAGACTTACGTGCACAGTTTCGCAGAGACATATAGCTACAGCTCTGACTTAAACACACAAGAAACAGAGTTTCACATGTGGTTATCTTTCACATTTCCTATGGACTTATTTTAGCTTCAAAGTGTTCAGTTCAGTGACTGCTTGGATTTCTAAGTTTAAAGGCTGATTCTTCTGCAATAGGAATAGGAATCCTTGGGAACTGAAATTTATACCATCAGCAAAGACAGCTGAATGATTTTTTCATCATTTTGAGCATCATAGTTCTTCAGAACTGTACAGTAAGTACTTGCCACAGAGAGTTAACTTAGGCTGAAATAATTTTGTATAAATATATTAATTTATTTTTATGTATCAACTGACTTCTGAGCAATAAGTACATTTGTAAAACAGCTGTCAAAAAACACCAAAGAACCAATGTGTGTCATATAAACTACCTTTAAATCATTTTTTATGAATCATTTGTAATAGAAGCTTACGGGCTTGAATGTTCATTTTCATTGAGCTTAACACTTTATAATACATCCTGACAGGATTTCTTTTAGTCAATAAAAACACCGAATATGGTATATAACATGGTAATGAAAAGAAATACAACCTTTCCCTAGCCGTTATTCATAGATAATTTAGGTTGCATTTTACATTTTGTACCATTTGATAAAATTAATCTCAAAGAATAGAAAAACGCAATGCTAACATATGAACAGGGCAGAAGAGCTGACAAATTACATATAAGACATCTCCCGAGATGAATAAAAATAAAATCAAAAACTGAAATCTTAACTGAAAGTAACAGGATATTTTTCACTTGATATATCTGGGACTGAGATTCTCAAACAAAAGTTTGTAAGAAAAGTATTTTTTATAAGTAATTATTTAGGAATTATTTACTCTGGTCTTTTTAGTAAAATTAGCATATATTATCTCCTGCTAGTGTTATTTTCTTGCAGTTACCTGTGGATGCTCTCTGCCTATGTTCTTTTGTCTTATGGATACAACAATGAAGAAAAAAAATGGTACGTAGATGAAAAGCTATTGACTTCAGCTCCCATAATACTCTGCTATGGTTCCTCACAGTCACACAGATGAAAGAAAATTATATTGCTCCTTTTCTATGCACTGGTGATAAATCTAGAGAATATGTGCTAAAAGGAACCTCAAAAAATACTTTCATGACTGCATCCTATGACAGTTTGCTACCAATTGCTGTCATTGCAAAGTGCTGGCTAAATGACATGTAATTTTGATGAGTTATCCCTTTTTCTGATAGTGCTATGAAAACCAAATCAGTTCTCCTCTAAACAGTTGTACCAGCATAGTGGTAAATCACAGTTATCTTAGTTTAGGGTATGACTGGAGTGTTGGTTTTGGTTCTCTGTTTGGTCAAGAAGCTTGATTCACACTAAACAAAGACTAGATTACCAAACCAACAATGAATAAGCAGTTTATCTTTGCATTTTTATTTACCTAACTATGAGGAATATACATACTCTTTGCATTTGCCTACTTCACGGCTCTGTGATAATTATATGTTTTAGCAAGGGTATTTTGCATTGGCACTACAGAAAAAAAACCCCTATATTTTGTCAGCATGAGAGCCTTCAACCAGAATAAAATTAATTTATGGCCTATAGTTTCATTATTGAACTGTCTTCTGTTGTCTTTTCTTTGACATCTTCAAAAAACTGTAGCTGTATTGTCCATTAATATCTTCTTTTATTCTTGATAATCTGACTGATTGAATTATGCTTCTCTTTAGCTTTCTAAGGCAAACCTTTATTTTATATATAGTACTCAATTATTCTAAATTTCAGCATACACCTTTCAAACTAATGTTGTTTCTCATCTGACTAAAATTAATGATACTCCTATAAGTCAAACTAAATCATGTAAAAATGTCCAGTGGATCTCTATTTTCAAGAACAAAAATAATTGGGTCTTTGGACATCTTGTATATACCTTAATTTGTCTGTCTCAGTTGTAATTGAGAAAGATGGCATTCTTGTAAAGAGACATTTTGCCCATAATGATAGCAGCAGGAAAAGGATTAAGATACTGTTCATATTCAGTTCTACTGTGTTACTGATCTCTGGAGAGTGTCTTACTACAAAATAATTATGATACAATGCAACTTTGTCAACTTCTGTAGCTTTATAACTGCAAAGGGAAAGACAGGAGAGGACATGGAGGATAGAGAATAAAAGTAAGATATAGGAAAAAAGAAAGGAAGTCATCCCTAATAAAATAAAATTGCCCTTGTCAATTACTGAAGATACACAGAATGCTAAGAGTATAGTTTATTTGTTTAGTACTGATGGATAACCTATCAAAAATTTGTTCCTTCAGTACAAGGCAGGATTGTAAGAACCATGCTGCGTTTATTTCAAAGGTACAGTAGCTGTTTGTTCAATGTCTCAGTTTCTAAATACGGAATAAATATTTGCTTACATGAGTTAAATTCTTTACCCTGAACTTAGAAGGAGTTTCTTCCTAAAGAAATTCAGACAAATTCTGCTCTGTGTTACAGAGTAGACATTTCACATTAAAAATGTATATATATTGCAATGCTATTTATTGTTTGCAATGTATTCTCTTTCTTGAAGTGTGCAGTGTGTCCAGGGGTTGGAACTTGATGATCCTTGATGTCCCTTCCAATCCAAGCTATTCTACGATTCTCTGATTATGATTTGATAATACATTGATCTCCCTCTGACCTCAGGAGGAGTAACTGAATAGTTACTAAAACCAATAACTGGAAATAAGCTGAAAAAATAGAAATAAAAAGCATGCCTCAGATACTGTTGTGGTGTTTTCTTCCTGATGATGAATGCAGTTTAGTAGTGTTCTAAGATATAGAGCAATGAATCCAAATGGGCATAAACCACCTCCACCATATTTAAATACTGGCAAAAAGAATATATAGATGCACACATATTGCAGAAGGAGTGCATTAAGGGTAATTGAAAATGGCCAAATTGTGGAATTTTCGGACACTGGTAGTACATATCCTGATAAAAAGGTCTGCTTATTCTTTTGGGGCTGTGTTGAGAGACAATAGAAAAATGGAATATATATTTTGCTATTCATAGTGAATAAAATAACAGAAAGTTATTGGATTAGACACACACAAAAGTGCAAGCTTATTTCCTTTTTTAATACACACAGAAAATGCTTAGGAAGAAATGGAATGAAGATGTGGCAGGAGTTCAGAACCTCACAGATTAGATTTTGAAAACAAGAAAACTAACATTGGAAAAGGGAATTGTGGGAATGTACCTGCACATTTAGACTAATAAAAGTCAACATGATTTTTTGATAATCAATAATAAAATGAGTAGTATCATTGAGTGTATCTGTTTATTTCACCTGATAGAAAATTCTGCAAAGATTACACTCACTGAAAAGAAATTAAAGCTTACTTAACAGCAACCTGCGTGTTTGCACTGCATCATGTTCAATGAGGCTTTCATCTCATCTATGGTCCTTCTGAATTACTGGTAGGCCAATTAACAACACAAATAGACAATGTTAGAGAAATACATGATTTGAAGTGGCCACCTGCAATCATAGTTCTTGGGAAAAACATTCTCTACAGTAGACACTGATATTCAGCGTTGAAAAATTACCTAAGCAATAACTTGATTTGTAACTTTCAACACTTGCAACAGATATTTTGCATATGTTAAGAATTTATATATTTTTAAAAAAATAACATTTAGGGCCTAAAACATCTCAAAAGAAAAACTGTGTCTGCAGTAGATGCTGCATATCTTGTGACTCTGTTAAGCAAGATGTAGCTGAACAGAGTCCAGAAAACTTGATTAAGCAGACAACAGAAAGGAAAATATCCCATCAATGTTCACAAAGGCTGTTGAATTCACTTTTAGCAGAATATAAGTGGAATATGAGAGGAAGAAAGAGGGAATTTTGTTCTTCCAGTATTTCAAATAGTGCAGATTTCAAATAGTACAAATTACTTCAAAGATGGTGGACATTTTTTGAAGAAGTCCATAATGGATTAGATGCTGTGAGAACACTTAACCAGAGATCATATTTAAACTTTTACATACGCTGATGGTATCATAAACATTTTTTGATTATATATAAAACCTAATAAACACTTCCAGTTGACATTTCAAATTTTACCTTGAGGCTTCCATATGAATCATTAGGCAGATGACCTTTTCATACCAGGTATATTACTACTGTAAATGAAAGATTGCATCATAGAAATTAATCATAGTCACAGAATCATAGGTGTTTGAAGGAACATCCAGAGATCACCTAACCCAATCTCTTGCTAAGGCAGGTTCTTTAGGTAACACAGGGAAGCATCCAGACAGGTTTTGAATATCTGTAGAGAAGAAGACACCACAAACTCTCTAGGCAGTTTGTTCCAATGCTCTATAAGCCCTGAAGTACAAATTTTTCCTTATGTCTGTATGGAACTTCCTGTGTTGCAGTTTGCATCCCTTGTCCTGCTGCTGGGCACTTTCACAGAATCACAGAATCAAGAGTCACAGAATCACCAAGGTTGGAAAAGACCTTCAAGATCATCCAGTCCAACCATCCACCTATCAGCAATAGTTCTCACTAAACCACGTCCCTCAACACAAAATCCAACCATTCCTTGAACACCTCCAGAGTCAGTGACTCCATCACCTCCCTGGGCAGCCCATTCCAGTGCTTGACCACACTTTCAGAAAAGTAGTATTTCCTAACATCCACCTAAATCTCCCCTTGCACAGCTTGAAGCCATTCCCTCTAGTTCTACCACTAGTTACACGAGAGAAGAGGCTGACCCCCAGCTCACTACAACCTC
>JAOWBP010086777.1:0-26560 GCA_028571105.1 Tragopan temminckii
AATAGAATTTTATAACAATATAAGAAGTTTGCCAGGAGTATGTGATTGCAGCCTCTAGATTTATTTCCATCGCAGAATGTACAATGGGCATAGTTTATGATGTTTTCAATCCTAGGTGAGAGGGCCAAGTTAATGTTAACCCAAATATAACCGTCTCTCTAAATTCTCTCCCACGTGTCCAAGCAGACCTGCTTTACAGGATCAGATCACCTTGAGTATGAATCTTTTGAAAGCCTCTGTCCGAGGGGTAACCCAACTGCTGAAGATGGGCTCTGAACTCTGCACTGCTGTGGTCACATCAGGCTTGTGAATCATGTCAGTGTGTTTCTGAGCTGCTTAAACCCCAAGGCACCAATGAAGGCCATACGCCATTGTAATCACTGCAATAGCAGCCATTTGGCTTGAACATGTAAACACTGACGTATAAACATTTCCACTGGATGGAGAAGTTTATCAGCAAGAAGAGACTTCTGCATTTCTCAGAGATGACACTATTTTTTCTTCAGAAGATCTAGGACGGTAGAATTTTCCTGCCTTGACCTTGTAGTCAGAGGAAAAAGGAGGGCTGAAGGAGTGTTTTGATTGTTCTGTAAGCAAAGGGCTACAAAAGCAGTGTAGCTGTGGAATTTTGCCAAAAAATATTTCAGTTATCAGATGAATCTTTACTCACTGGTTGTAAAGTAGAAGGAACAGTTAAGAGCTCATTTTCATTACAGTTGTGGGGCTGTTTTGGTCAATTTTTGTAAAGTTTGACTTGATAATTTGAGGTCAGATTGTGTCTGTGTTGCTCCATCTTCAAGTGGGATTAAAATTCCAGGGGATGGGCTAACAATAAAGCTGGTATCTGCAGCATCTCTTATTTTGAATGGCATGCACATTAAGAGAGAAGGTTGGTGACTGTCCATGCCTGTGGCACGCCAGTTTATCTCCTGTGTGGGGTTCAGCTGACAGCAGTAAATTGTACATTGCAATGGTTTAACCACCTGCTTAGATTGAGCAGGAACTTCCTTGGCAAATAGGACCGAAAGTTTTAAGGTTGACCTTTTATTGTTTGGAGTGTGTGGGATAAAACTAGTTCTTAGCTGAGAAAGAAGGATGAATGCAGGCTGTCCCAGAGGATTACGTATAAGAGGGAGATCATCGGCCTCCTCACGTGTCCAAAGATCCTGGAAGTGTTGGAAAGTAAGGAGAGGTAAATAAACTGCGGCAAGGAAGTGAGTGAGAACACGGATCTGAAGTGCTGGAAACGAGTTGGAGCAGCCTGATGGTTGCCCAGCTTTATCAGCACCGCTGCAGTCTTAAATTGGAAGAGACTATCCTGTGAGCCACGATTACTGGAAGTTAGGGACTGGCCAGCAGGAGTCTTAGAATGAAATGCATCCCTTCACTTCTCTGTGCTTTCAAATGGGAGAAGTGTTTTCAGGAGCACTTGGGTCCCCCAAACAAACAAAAAAATTCAGTCCCTGATAATTTGTGGTTTAATAAAACAAAAAACCAACCGCAATGTTCTATCACAAGCCACCATTCAGTACCTCCATTTTGATGGTGTGTGCTCACTGCTGTCAGAAGGCAACTCCAGGAATGTCCTTGCATTTCAGGAAATCTAAGATCCGCTCTGTTAAAAAGCACAGTTTAAATTTATAAGGTTTTACATTCTTTCACTATTATCATATCTTACAGCTGTATCAATTTGGCAGCTTTATGTTATAAAACAAACAAAAACTCTCAGTTTGGGTTCCCACAGTAAACTGAGCAGTTGGAAGTAATTCTGAACATTACTTGTTGATGAGTACTGTCAAAGGGGGCAGAATGACCAGTTGATTCTGTGGCAGAGCTGTGATTAATGTAGTGCTGACGTGTTTTATTCAAAGAAAAACTGAACCTTTCTCAGTGAGAGATATCATAAGGAAAGCTTCTGAAGCTGGACTGTCTTTCTTTTTTTTTTTTTAATTTGTATCAGTATTGTAAATCCCTTCTCCTACAAATTGTTAATTAGATGAGAATTGGCCAAGTAGATGTGCAATTCATTCCTGATATCAGAGTTTTCTTGCAAATGTTGATACTCTGATTATCCAAGCATCTAGCTGTGGTTGTTCTTTCTTCACTCCAATCAGTGTAATTGGCTTTATCCCTTCACATATTAGCGTCACATAGCACAGCTCATTCTCTCTCTCTTTTTTTTTTTCTTTCTCTCTCCACTCCAGCTATGTTAAAGCTTGTTTTAAGCCCCTTAGGTCTGAAGTTTGTATCTGGGGAGGTTGCTGGGTTTCTTTGGTTTGCTCCTATTGACAAGATATTATAGCATCCCAACTACACTTCTGTGTTCCCACAGAGTGAGTGGTGCTGTTGTCTGGGATGCTCCGAAGTCTGAAAAGCCCAGAGGTGAAAATGGAATGGAAACTCAATATAAAAACCTTCCTGTGATGTGTTTTTTTTTTTTTTTTTTTTTAAACATGGCCAAGGAAGTAGAAATGAAAGTACATTACACATCAACTTCTGACCCCTTTATATTGCTGTTTGAAAGAGGTTTTTCAGAGCCTCTGAAATAATTATTTTCTAGCCAAGTGCGGCTGTGAATGTGTCTTAAAAATATTGCCGAAGAAAGATGGTTGTGCTACTTCAGTATACTTGTGAATTTTTGAGATGGGATGATTCTCTTCTCCCCTTTATCCAGGATTCCCATGGCAGTCTTGGCAAATCTACAGAGTGTACTTTTGTTTTTTTCCTTTTTTTTTTTTAACCTTTCCCTGTTTTTATTTGGCTGGACTACATGGCGTAATAAACTAGTCATAACAGTCTCCAACTTCTGCCATCCAGTGTTTGAGGAAATATTTCGGTACAAGGACAGGAAGATTGAGTGTATCATCTGCCGAGTATTCTGGCTTAGTAAATCTCAAACAATGCATTCTTCAGAACTGACATACCAATAGTACTGCAGTAGAAGTTCTGCTGTGGAAGTAGCATGGATATGTGTATATCAGCATGGCAGTCTCCGTTTTCATTCCAACTTTCTTGGAATATACCAGCTTAATTAAACGCAATGGGAAAATAAGGACCCAGATATGACTTGCTCCTTACTCTTAAGGGGAAGAATGGGCTGTGTGTGTGTGTTTGTTTTTTGAAGATCCCTAATTATGTGTCCTGTTTTCCGTTTCAGTGACTGGAGAGAGAGCTGCTGGCATGGAAGTGAGCTGGGTTTGTTCGTGGGAACTCTGAGTAAGGTATGTATTATGTTCCCTTTGCTGTCTTCAGTCTGCACCTTTTGTTCTTATGTGCTGAACTGAAATTTACTTGTGGTCACTGATTGTGAGGATTAGTAGTGTGCTGAAGGTGGAGTATCTTGAATTTGTGCTAGCTCTGGGCAGCATCAACTATCCAGTGAGGACTTTGTAGTGTTGAGCATAAATGTACCCTTGTGGCCCTTTTGTTGTTGCCTAACAATTAGTCCTGTTGCAGGTTAGCTTGTACTGTATTGCAAACTTTTCTGCCTGTGTGTCTTTTTATAATGGTTCTTGTATATCTGGACTGATTTAACCAAGTCTGTAACTCCAGGCAGTTGTACTATTCTGTAAAATTGGGGTGTCTTCCAAGCTGTGACTGAGATTACCAGGATACAGTAGGGTCCAAAGAAGAGAATGATATATTCAGACATTATCTGTGGTCCCAGGCTGAGTCTTACAGCAAAGAACAGAAAATGTTTTAATCTATTTTAGCACTGGAACACATCTTGTTTTAGATGTCCTTTCTGTGCTGGCTCTTAGTATTGCTGCTTCAGAGACAGAAGATGTTGGTCTTTTTTTTTTCTGTAGGAGAGGTTGAATTTGTTATCCTTTGAGTTGACAAAGAACAACAGCAGCAGTAGCAATACTCCACAGCAGCATCACCTTGCCATATTCTTTACCCACATCCATTAAATTTATGCGTCAGGAAGCAGCTCTTGAGTACTTACGATTTCTTTTCAATAAACTACTTAGCTTAGACAAGGCAGCAGTATTGATGTGTGCTTCTGTGTAAATTACTGAAGAAAAATCTATTTTTCAGTAGTGGAGAAAGCTGGGGTTGGAAAGTCAGCCCTCACAGGGGAAAAAGGGTAATAAAAAGACCTGGTAATTCAGTTGCAATTGCTGGACTTCCACTTAAATGAATGTCACACAAGGTAGCTGCATTAGGAGGTTCCAGTAAAATTCAAAGAAATTTGTATTCCACACCCAGCCTGCATTGATGGGAAGGAGAAGCAAAGTCCTTTCAGTTTGGTCTAATTTTTGTAGACAGTCTATGCTGTCATGACTAAAGAATGCAGCTGGGGTCAGAAAACTTCTTGCAGTCTGTTTCAGGCTTTGGTTTCACAGTAGGCCGAACTAGGCTAACTGAAAGCTGCTGCTTGTCAGTGGGCCCTGCTCCTCTGGTTTTGGTGGTTTTTGTTTTTTTTTTTAATTTTTGTATTGTATCTAATGAACCTGTGGTTCCAGGTTTCAGATAGTTAGTAGAGGACAACCATTTTTCAAGGCGTAGCTTTCCGTCAAGAACCAGTGCACTGAGTTGTTCTGCCCTGTGGCTGTAGTCACTGGATTTGAAGCATAGCAAGTAAGAATTTACAGATGAAATGGGAAAATGTAATACATACGTGGACTTATATTCTCCATCGTAATGCATGATCACACTGAAGTAGGTACAATGTTAAAACATTCTCTTACTCACACAAATGACTTGCCAGAAAGCCTTTCCATAAATTCCTTAGGGTAGTTCAAGTGCTGCAGTTTTGTCTGTTCCTTTGTGCTAATACGAATACTTGTACCATGAGACCATTTGGGGAGCTGAACTGATTGAAATGAAACTACTTTTTCTTTATGGCTTTTTTTCTTTTCCAATGTATTTTCCTTTTGGTTAGGCTAGATTAGTTCCCTGAGCTATCTCAGCCTCCTTACCCAAGTCACCCATCTGTTATGCCCTAGATACTTGAAGCTCTGTCCCAACATTAAAATCTTCAGTTTGAAAGCTTATTGTTTCTTGGGAACTCTTATTTCCAGACTCCGCTTGTCCATTTACTTTCTCTTTCAAATCCACCCTGAGTGCATATTCAACATGAGCTCCTTCGTTCCTCCTCGGCCCCTGAGTTTTCCTGCCATGAATTCCTGAGTCGAAGCTCATATGTGGCACAGACCTTCAACATTCTCTTTTCTAGTTTGCTGCAGCCTTCTTGCTGCTGGTGATTGCTGTTGCCACATGCCTTTCACTGCTGTCTGGGTCAAATCCTTAGCTTCGTCTGCTTGTCCCTATGGAGGGACAGGAGGAATGCCTTGCCTCTTACATGTGGGAAAACTTAAAAAATGCACCAATGACAATTGCAGGAAAATCAGCAGAAGGTGTTGAAAAACAGGCGTAGGACAATCCTGTTCTAAGCACTCCACCGTTCATTGTGCATCTCTTTGGCACCAGTGCTAGCTTGAACAGCTTGCTCCCCTTCAGTGCTCCCTCTGTTTTGCTGGCATAGCTTATTTTGTGGCCATGGTGAGCCACTCTGGGGAACAGAGCCTCCTGGAAAGAAGTAATTTTTGCTAGCTTATTTTTCATCTGATCTAGTACATGTTGTCTCCATAAGATTTATGCTAGTTTCACAATGAGGAAGGTATGAGAGTGGGAATGTGTAGCAGACTGCTTAAGTTGGCACTGCTTTTGGATGTTTAAGTGTGCTCTTTGACATTACCGTTGAGTTGATCTTTCAGCAAGCTGCTATTGCAAAGGCTGGTCAAACCTCCAGGCAGCTGTGCACTCCTGCTTCTTCCTTGGCATCAGAGTTGGCTGTTTGTGCAGCCACAGGGCACGTAGCTAAATGATTCCTGTAGAAAATGGTTTCTCATCTTTTGCAGAGTTAGTCCTCCGCTGTTTCAGCTGACCGGAGTCACTCTGTGGGTGTACGAAGAGATGGGCAGAAGAGAAGCAGCAGGAACCAAGAGCTCAGTAGGAGAAGGCTGGATTCCTTTTAGCTATCAAGTTGAGCTGTATCATGACCAACGCCTAAAATATACCAGCGTAGCCACTGATGCAGGAGATTGGAACATCACGTCTTTTTTGCTCACTTGCATTCTTTGAACCTCAGTGAAAATTGTTTCTTCTTTAGTAGCTATCACCTTTACTCTCACGAACTAGGTGGCAAATTCAACGCAGTGGTTTAAGGCTCAATGTCCCCTGAAAGCAGAAGGCTGTCTGCCTCATTCATTCTTTGGGCTTGAATAAGAACTCTTAAAATTGGTGGGGAGTTCATTTTTTTTGAGCAAAGATTGTTTATTATAAATACCATTGTGATTCTTAAAACTAGTTTTGATATTATCTTCAGTGTAGCCAGAATTCCACTGAGCCTGAAAGCCACCAACTTCCTCCAAATGTGCATTGAATCATGAAAAGTATTTCTTAAACATCTGGAATGCAAAACTACATTTCTTGGCCAGTAATTTGTGGTTTTAAGAAATGAATGTTTGTTAACAATTTTTGAAAACCTCTTAAAGACTTCTATCACTGCTTGCCTGAGTAGAATGAAACCTAGTACCTTATGAAGAAAACATTTATGGCATGGGAAATATGGTTCTTGATGAGAGGTCTTTAAAATCATGTGGGAGGCTGTGTGCAGGGCCTTAGCAGTGCAGTGGCAGTTAGGATGCTGTTGCTTTGCATTAGATGTGTTCTTTGGATCCTTTTCCTCTCAAGTCCTAACATCTCTATACAGATGTTCATGCTTTTTGCCTGATAAGATTCCTTGCTGTTTTCTTGCTAACCTGTACATGTCTTTTGACTCTTGTAGTGATAGATTTGCTGGAGGCAATAGCGTAGAGGCTTCTGGTGGTGATTCATGGTGATTCAGAATTGGCCTCTCTCACTGTAGGGTTACTGGTGCTGCACAGATTCAGTGTTCTTTGGCTCGGATAGAAAGTTGTACCCATCCATTTCTTATCAACATCTTTGTTCATGTGTTGCAAACTTTGGATTTTTAATGAAAGCATTGTAGGATAGTGGCTTGTGATAATGCTAAAATGGACAGTTTACACCTTCAAATTATTGGTTCTAATCCAGAAGAAACGTGATTACTTCTTGCCCGTTGTTGCCCAATCCCCCCAGATAGTGTGAAAGTGAAGGAAGCTGCCTGACCCACTTGGCTCCATGTGAATTACCTTTGCGTATGTGTTAAAATGCCATAATCTAAGATCCCTCTTTAGCACTCTGTAGTTTTGTTCATTAACTTAACGATGTAATTTTGGAGGTCAATCTGTTTGTGACTTTTCTTTGGTATCTGAAGAGAATCACCTGACTGGTTTCACTCTGATCCTTGCAGCATCTCAAGCTAATGAGGTATTCTGGCTTACGTCTGCTGCAAGCATCAGTTATCCTTTCTAGTTGTTATTCTTTTTATTTGTGTTATACCTGGGGGTATAGTTACCTTTGGATGTGACACATCATTGACTTCCCTTCTTATTCATTTCAAACAGCAGCCACTTAAAGCCGTTTTGCCCTAAGATTGCCTCTTTTCCTGACCAGATGATCTCAGCTGGCAAGATCATTTAGAAGAAGGGTGCTCTTAAATTTAAAGTGAAAACTGTTTTCTCAAAATAACCCAGTTGCACACACAAGCTGTTGCTGTTAGCTGCTGGGGGTTGCTTAGCAATTCTTAAATTGGTAGGAAATTGCCATTACCCTGACAACTCAGCCCCCAAAATGCAAATGAGAGAGTTCTTTATGGAGGTGTCCTTGCTTGATTTGGGAATTGTGATGTGCATTTTCCTTTTTTTTTTTCTTTTTTTTTTTTCTTCTGTACCCTCCTGATTTTTATCGATTTGTTTTTTAAATTCCTTGGAGGTTTTACTTTGGTTATTGAGGCTTCGTGTTAGGGAAGGTGGTGCTGTTTTTTGGTTCATTTAAATACTCCGTGTTAATTACACCATGAGCACATGAGTATTGCTGAAGTCAAGAAGTCTAATGCATAAAGACTTAGTGCATGTGTTCTTGTCCATCATGAGTGTTGGATAGGTGAACTACATAACACTTTAAGGTTACACTCCTACCAGAAATAGCCATCCTGATTTCTTTTTCATTTTTTGTACCCCGTTCTCTCTCATTCTAGCCCAGTTGTGGGGCTGAGTGGCAAACCAGATCAGGAACTGGTGCAGATTACAACTACCAATTTGTATGCGTGTGGCCAGGTCAAGTTTAACGTGGATCAGTTCCTTGATCTGGTCCAGCCTGTGCTGGTCAGCGGGAGGTGAGGAATGAGCAGGCTGGACTGTCACAGGCAATATCAGTGCAGTGTCTAATCAGAGGATGTGGTCTTACGATAAAACTAAATTGATATATGCAATCTCTTGCCAAAAGGGGTGGTCTTGGATGCATGCCTTTGTTGTTTGCTTGTGCCACTGTTGATGCTTGTCTTGCCTTACGGTGGGCTGATTAATGGAGCTAAAATGGCAGGCAACTAATCCTGAGTCTCCATCCCGCAACCCCCCAGTCGTCTTTTGACTTGGCTCCATGAGCTAACTCACTGCAAGTCAGACAGGTTTCAGTACTGCATGTATCTGTGTTGTTTCCCTTTCACCTCGTTGGCCCTGAGCTATGCTTTAGGGATTCTGCGCGAGCAGCTCTGCAAGAAGTTTCCGTAAGTAATTTTGTAATGTGGTGAACACAAAGTAGAGTACTTTATCACCAGGGAGTAAGCTCATCAGATTTACTGTGTGTTTGGTGTGATAATGACATTGGGATGGCAAGAGGATGCACCTATAAAGAGCAATTTGATTTTTATCAAGATCTTTTTCCAAACATTCACATTGGATATGGTTTTTAATCTTCTGCCTTGCTCACAAATGACTCCGCCGTGTTTGTCTGTCTGAAATTGAAGTCTGTTAGATGCCTCTGGAAGTCAGAAAGGGATGAAAATTATGTATATATTTCAAAGCAGTGTCTAATGTTTCTTTAGTGCGGTTCCATCTTCCTAGTGCTCTACTCTCATGTTGTTGAGGCAATGGTGTTGTGCTTTATAGCAATGTAACGTGAGCACTTCTGGCTCCTGAGAGCTTGCTGTTGTCCCTGCCTTATGGTGATATGCTGCGTATATAGTTGGCAGTGAGGAATGGATTCTTCTGAATAACCCAGGAAAAACTCATTATCGAATTGAATTGATTCCCGATTTGGAAAAGAGGTAGCACAAGGACAGAAAGGAGCAACTGGACAGTGGACGGCTTGAGTATTGCTTAAGCTGATGTTACATCTGGGGAACCATAGCCCCATGTTCTAGAACCAGCTGGATGCAACACAGAAAAATGCTTTATCTGGTTATCTGGCTAGCAACAGATCCGAATCCTCGAGAGTGCTCACCCTGAAACCCTCGTGGAGTAGAAGAAATGCTTGCTCTTACAGGCTATGAGCTTCTGAGTGACTCATTTAAAGATCTTTATGCTATGGAACATTTCTCTATGGGAAAGTTTCTAATCTGTTCGAAAATGACAGACAAAAAACATCTTAAAATTTTAATTGCGCTATAAGTATTAGCGTGTGTAACCAATTGATCATTCTACAGTGACACTTTAAGAGTGGTATGACTGTCTGGGAAGTCTAATTGCAGCCTTGCTGTTGGTTACAGAGGAGAATTCCTTGCCTTTCACAGGACTTCAAAATAATGAGACGTGGATGGCTATAAATCCTCAAAGCATATTCCTAATCCCTGTATGCCCTCATCAGACTTGTAACTGAGAACACCAAAATCAAACCCACCCAATTACAACATTTTCTATAGTCTGGTGGACCACAGGCATTTATTATTTTTTTAAATATTGTTAAGACATGGCATTGATCTGAAAAAAGCTCTTTTTCCCTTAGGTAGTGGCTAGATGTTTGGAAGTAGTAGTAACGTAGGCAGGTTCTGTCCTCAGTGGTGTGCTGGCGCAAGCATTGGTGTGGCTGCATGGCACACTGTACCAGGGACCTGATTTATCAGGGGTTATCCAAAGGTTGGGTTTTACATTGATAAACCAATGAGAAACCTGATCCGTGTGCTTCTGCAGATCCTTATCCTGGCCAGAAATGGGAGAGGATGTGGAGGATGCAGGATTTCTTCATTCCTTTAATGGTTCATTTCAGTTTAGCTTTGAGCTGCATCCCTACTTGCTGGTGCAACAGAGGACTTGGTGAAAGGGGAAGAATGAATGTTCAGGCAAGGGACAGCAAGAGTTTCTTAAGCTGCGTTACTTTCAGCGTGGACAGACATTGAATGACATGCCAACCCAGATTAAGAAGATGCCTTCCATCTCTTCCATCTTCTTCATGAGTTAGGAAACCTGCAACTTTTCAGGTGCAGTTCTTGCAATGATCCAAGCCTTGTGTTAGAGCTCTTCAAGGCAATTTGCTGGAGAAACTCTGGTTTATAATCCCAGTATCACTTGGCATGGTGTTGCCCAGGGTTGCACAGCAGTCTGTTGTGCCACAGCTGGTATCCTGCCCTTTTCTCTCTTATGGCTGAACTAAGCTGGGCCGCTTTTGCTGTAGTATGGTGCTGTGCCTTTGCATAAAGGGGCCGTAACTACATTAGGAAAAGTGATTATTTTACAGCTGTTGTTAAAATATTGTTTGAAATGTGGTTTTCCTAGTTTTTACAAATGCCTGTTTAGCAGAAAATCCAGCATGCCCCAAGTTCCTAAGTCCATTTTCTATCTTCTTAGTTTAGGCAGTTCCCATGTATTTGAGCCATTTAAAATTCTTTTTTTTTTCCTTGTGGGAAGAGGAAGGAACTCCTTTTCCAGGGTGGAAATTAAACCTCCTGCCATTTTAATCCTTACGAGGTGGGTGTTATGTGCTAGTCACCTGTGTGTAGATTCAGACCTGACTGCACTTGTGCTCCTACAGTATCTGACTAGCCATCATTTGGTACTAGACAAATTTTCTGCAGCACATCTTGTTTAAGAAAGCAGATTGGCATTAGCCCCCATAAGACTCCTTCTTTTAGCCCCTTGGCCTCCCATCACTACAAGGACAGGGTCTGGGGTCACTTTTGTTGGTCAGAATTTAACTCTTTGCAGCCTTTGAAATGATTCTTTTAGCTTACCAAACGATTCAAGTCTATAGCTGAAGGGCGTGTGCTTCTGGGCTTTCTGTATCCACTGCAAAGAGAAGAAGAGCATCAGCCCATTTTATTCTCATTGCAGATTACCGTTAAAATTTGCTCTCAAATGGATGTGAGCGTTATTTGCTTTGGACAGGAAACGTATGAAGAGGGAGGCAGGCACATTCTCGCCAAACTGTAACTGAAGAAATGCGAATACTTCATATGGCAGTAAGCTTTGGCTCAGTCTCGTTTGTTTTGTTATAACAAGCACCAGCTTCAGTTAGTGGTTTTTGTTGTTTTCTTTTTTCCTCTCCACCCTTCTTTTCCCTGCTTCTCCTCAGATCGTGACATCGGGTCCTGGGAATGAATGTCTGACAAGAGGAATGAAATAGCACGTATTCATTACCAGTAACTCTTACTGTTGCACCCCATGTATACTGAACAAGTTTTTGAGACAAATATACCACCACTTAAAACTCTGTTCTGCGCGTTACGGAGCAAACATTGCTAACAAATGAAGTACAAAACTGAAATAGAAGCAGGGGGAATGACTATTTGAACTACTTTATCAGCTATTAACGTGTTGAATGTTGTCACATGCGTGCATGTTAACCAAGAGCATTAAGTGGGGGATTCTTAATTAAAAAAATGTGTTGTTAAAGATATTGCTCCAAGTTGGTACTTTGAGAGTGGTTTCTGGAAGATCGTCCAGATGTTTTTTACTTCGTTTCTTTGCAGCTAGCTCTGCCTCCATCTTGAAGCTCTGGAAAAACTTTGCTTGATACATGACTGTGGTAGTGCTGGGCTTCAGAGGAGCAGTGTACTAAGAAGCAGGAACCTTTCACCTTCATTAATCAAATCCAAATATGATTGCCCTTGTATACTTATACTCTCTGTTACTGTTTAGACTTTAACACAGTAACCATTCCATTGGAGACTTCCAGCTGGTTTGTTTCTGTTTAAATGAGTGAACATAAACGGATTTTAACATGGTGGTGGCTTTTAAATAGTTCTTTAAAGAATTAAGGAAGTATATATAAAAAAAAATCAAAACTGCTTGTTAGTTTAATCATTTAAACCCCCTTATATATTGCACAATTCAGTTACTATGGCTGTTTTAGACAGAAAAACTTTTCTGTATACTTCATATAGGGTATTTTTCTTGCATTCATTTTCACTAGTAGTGAAAGGAGAGGAGAGAACAGAGTAAGAGAATTATTTTTTTAAATACAAATTACATTATTTGAAAATCCTCATTTGTTGTATTCAGCTGTTCTTTCAGGTATATTTTGAAGCCTTATTTTGCCTGGCTGGATTTCATATTGACAGTTGTCCTGTTGAAACACCATTGCTGATATGAAAGGAGAGTCATCAAGAGTTCGTTAAGATTCTAAATAGGCTGACTTCAGTGGAAGCTGGAGTATGGAGAACAACACAATGCATGTTGTTTACCGTTCTAGGCTTCTCAGGATTAGGTTCCTAAAGTACTAACAGCTGAGATTCTCTTAAGTTTTAAAGAGAATGATATTAACTTGTAGTTTTCATCCATAGTTTCTGTGGTGACCCTGTTGGAGGCATAAGCAAGTTTATAAACTTGTGTTCTGCAGGTTTCAGTTAGTGGACGTGTTTCAATTGAGAATGATGACACACACACTCTGTTAAAGTGGCTGTTTCTCAAGAGCGTGGAGGTGCCACAGTGAACTGGAGGTATGAGTTGGGACTCTGCCATGAAATTTACTTTGTGATTTGTTTTGCAGGTTGCCATCACGAAAGCCAAAGTGGATTTCTCCGGTGTGGTGTGCCTGCCCCCTTCCGTCATTGCTGGAAATGGGCTGGACGGAGGAGGGGCTGGCGAAAATGACGATGAGCCGGTGTTGGTGTCCCTTTCGGCGGCCCCCAGCCCTCAGAGCGAAGCTGTTGCCAATGAGCTGCAGGAGCTCTCCTTGCAGCCCGAGCTGACCCTCAGCCTCCACCATGGCCGAAACCCCAACCTTCCTCCGCTCAGCGAAAGGAAGAATGGTAAGTGGTACGGTGAACTCCATTGGCCGGCTCACAGGGAGCACCGTGGTGTTGATCTGGTACATGTTTGGATGGCAGCGCTGCTTCTTAAAGCATTTTATTCATATGAAGAACTAATGATCTGGTGTTGATGAAACCAGTTAGATTATTGTATTAGATAAACACTAAAAACAACTTCCATGTGATTTGTGGTGACTAAAAGTTTGCAAGGCCAAGAGAGAATCAAAGGAAGTATTAGCTCATTCTCAGACTAGAGCCATCAAGGATCTGTAAATTTTTCTTGGCCACCTTGGTTTGTACGTTACCAAGAGTGAGTAATCTTTCTCACTGCGAGCGTCTGAAAAGTTCTGTCATACTTGTTAGAAGGAGGGACAAGACCTTGAGTTAACAATGAAATATCCTTCTAGGCCCTCTAAGTCCTAGCGTGAGAATGGCCAACACATTTCTCAAGTTGTGGTTGAACAGCATGGACAGCAAACAAAGGATTCCCTTTAACTGTCCTTGTGACCGAAGTTTCCATTTCGAGGACACCAACTGTGTGAAGTTCAGGATTTCCAGGCTGCCATGAAACTTTTGTGTATTCAGCCGCATCCTGGTAAAACTGATGAAACCATTTGGTAACAGGTGGCTTCTGTTTGTGAATTTCTCTTGATCATCTCTCTTTACTCTACCCTGTGGGGTATGTGTTGGGATGGCTCTTGGCAGAATGAAGGGCTTAATATGTAACTGCTGTAGTGTGAATTGCTTGTTATCAACTGTACGTGTAAGATGCCAGAGAACTTCTGGATGCCACGTAGTGTTAGGCATTATATGCATTGTATAGGGCTGCATGTCACAATGTATTCGAAATGCTACAGAGTTGTGGAGTGGCTTTATAGCCAGTACTTAATGTTTATGATAAAGTGATATGGAATATGTGCACTTTAGAAAAGTAGTTTAGATTGGAGGGATTCCACTCTTGACACGCTTTGTTCCTTGGCTTCAGAAATTGAGCGTGCCCTTCCGTGAAAAGTCTACTAGTGTTTTGCTGGTTGGAAGAGTTAATTTCAACCCAAAATATTGTTTCCAGAAGGACAGCAAAAATTTCCTTGTTCACATACATTATGCCATCGTTCTGTGATTGTGGTCATTTTCAAAGGCCTTAAAAGTGAAGAAGTTAGAAATTGCAAGTGCAGAACAAAAAGCTAATAGTCATTAATGTTTGCAGGCTTCAAATTATAAGATAAAAGACAACCGATGAGGATAAAGGGTGGTGGTGGAAAATAAAAGAAAACAGAATATTAACCAGCATGGCAGACTCTGATCTCAGCACATTCCAACTTGTGATAGGCTTGGGTGTTTTATAGTTATGATGGCAAGGCGATGTTTCTAATTAATTTTAAAGAAAGTAGTTCTGAGCATGGTAGAGGAATTGAAGGCAGCATGGGAAAAGCAAATGGTTCTTTGCCTCCAAAACCTGACAGCTAGCCAACTGAACGTGACAATGGGAATTTACTGGAGGTAGGATTCTTCATAGGGAAGGAGACATAATAAAGGATCCAGGAAGGAGAACAAACAGTTATTCTTGATACCACAAAGTAAGGGGATGCTGGTATTGGGAACTGATAGGAGTACCTAGTTAGGGAAAAGAACCTTGTCGCAGTGCTTTGAATAGATAAAGCCAGGACAAAACAGCATTTGTTATGGTTAAAGAAAAGGATATTCTGTTATAGAAAACATAAAGTCCATATACAATTCAGTAGTTTGGACAGTTTAAAAAATGGCATATTAGGAAAATTTTAGAGAAATTGGTGATTTTCTCTATCAAAATGTTATTTTTTTGTGCTCAACCTCGAAGCTTTGTCGTTGTGGGCTGCCAGCCTACTTGACTGGAATAGGTAAAATACAGCTGGGTTTAAAAATTATATAAAAAATGAAGCACCTCTGTACATACCTTTTGCCAAAGAAAATGAGGATATTCCCGGAAGTGACTCATGAGGTGGGTCCCTTCAGAGCTGCTTCTCTATCAGTGCTCAGCTCAACAGCAGCAGTTACACTGTTGGAGGTGCAGCTTTTCAGACAAAGGCATAAAGTCCAAAGTCTCCACTGCAGACTACCTGACCTTATCTTCAGATGTATACAGTGTACTTTTCTACCAGGCTGTGATATGTTATGTGCTGCTTGTGTGTACATTTGTTCAAGTTCTGTGGGACTGAAAAATGCTGTTGAAATGGGGCTATCTGCAAACTTGTCACAACATAAAAGGAGACTTGGCTTAGTGAGTTGTTGAGAAACACAGCTGATGTGTTTTGAGTTGATAACTAGTTCTCCGAAATGGGAACTTTGCAGCTACCTTGGGGAAAAAGTCGCATACTCGTTGAAAGTATTGAGCTTATGAGGAATCTTTGTTGCTGTGCCATTGGCTTCAAACATTTTCAACAACCTTTAGAGATGATCTGCTAGTTGAGATGGCAATCTGCCTGAACATTTGAGCGATTCTTAATGGTCGCAGAAGCCTATCTTGTGCAGTGAAACTGCTTCTGTGACAATTTGCCAAATTCCAAGTATGAGGAAGATTGAAGACGAGTGGTGGTGGGAAGGGAGGAGATGGTAAAATCCTAGACTTGCTGGAAGCTGCCTATCTGTGTCAAAGGGTCTCCTGGTCGCAGTTCTAGACAGGCATTGCTGACTCACAGCTGCAGGAACTACTTAGGCTGAACTGCTCTAATAGGTTAACCCTTTAGGCAACCCGCTTACAGAAGGCTTTCCTTATCTGTGGATACCTGTAGAAAAAGGATGCATGGATTTCTGCTGAATTTGTTGCTTCAGGCAATGATTCTGGAATGTAAACTATTAGCTAAGGTAAAATAGAAAATTCTTTGGCATGTAAAGCATCATAGATTGTATATCCTATGGGAGAACTGAGGGTGCAGTCCTGTATACACATGCTGCTGCATGCCCTAGGACAATAAATTCCTTTTTCTCTACTTGAGCAGAGCTGGAGAGCAGCTCCAGACTGTACCTTTGTGTTTTCTTATTTGCTTTTATTTTGTTTGTTTTTCAGACCCAAGCTCCACTTCATATTCTTCTCTTACCACAGCTGTGCTTTATCCTTGTAGGTTCTTGGGTGGGTGGCTGTAAAGGCTTTAAAAATCTTGGCTGGGTTGTTGTTATTAAATTGTCCTAAATTAAAATGAGACAAAAGATCGTAAGGGTGTTTGTGAAGTACTGAAACATAACGAGTAGATAAGAAACATTTTTTGTCAATCTAATGGAAGGGAGCCGTATGCGGTAAGGTGTTCATAAAATATTTTGACACATTTACGAGGTTCTAATCAGACATTAAGCTTAATGAATCATTTAAGGTGTAGTCATTTAATTGGTCTTTTTGTTTTATGATGATTTTTTTTACCTGAAATTCACATTGAGTTTCTTTCCCTTTTTTACCCATGTTCATTGAGGCCTTGATCCCGCTACTTTCTTAAACTGAGAGATTACCAGCGACTGACTCATCCTCCTTACACAAGCCAAAAAAGGTCATCGCAGTTATCTGAAGCTGTTAAGAATCTTGATGTTTTTTTCAGTTACGTGCAGAGATGCCAAGATGACTTTTCTAGACCCTTGGGGCTAGGCTGAGAGTAAGGGTCCTGATAAATGTGGTTACAAAGAAAAAAAAAAAAGGAAAAAACAGAATATAAATATAGAATCTTAGGCAGATTGATCATTTCTAATCAAGATCATTCATCTATTTAGCTTTCATTTTAAATTATGTTTACTCCCCTAGTTTATTAGCCACCTTTTTCCCCAGATGAGTTCGGAGTTACCTCTGTGCTGAGCTCGTGAAAAGCTTCGTGTTTTAAAAGCCTGCTACTATCGTGGTGCTTCTCTCTGTTGGCTTCTTTAAGGTCAGGTAACATTCTTTCGAATGATCTGTTGCATTTTGATTACAGGTTTGGACAAAACTTGCACCGGCCTGCCAGTTCTTTGGGGTTTACTTGATCTGGGATGCTTACCTTCACCCAAGTACCATGTGTGCTGGGGGAAGGAGGCTGATGGAATGCATGGAATTTCAGTATGACTTGAAGTCACACAGCAGGCATGTGCTTTAGGTATCAGAAGGTACTCCCTTTACAGTGAAGACCTGATGCTGTGCAAAGCATGCGATTAATTCGGGAGTTGGACTCGATGGTCTCTGGAGGTCCTTTCCAACCCCTGTGATTCTGTGATTCTGTAATTGGTGCCACAGAAGCTGTTGGATATTATATTCGCTTACAAATTGCAGCATGGAACTCTTTAAAATGGTTCTAAGGAGCTGATTTAGTGCCTAGTCCATTTACTGTTAAAATATGGAGGTATCAGGGCACCTGGTTTTATTACAAGGAATTGTGTGGGTGATTGCTGCTGTAATTCTTTTGTTAGTTTATGTGTTCCAGTCTCCTTCCTCTTGCTCTTTCCCGTCCTGGATTGTCATATTGAACAGGCAGATTCAGAAAATACTTTCAGATGTAACTCAGGATGTTTTTGCAAATTCTATAGCTGTTGTCTTGCAACTGTTACTTAAAAAAAATTGATAATGTCATCTTAAAATCATGACATAATGGTCCTTCTAAAAGTGCTCGTTGTGACTTGAAGGTAAGCATATATGCTTATCAACAAGACTTGCATTTTATTCCTGTGGAAGGAGTGTTTTACAGATGGAATCATTCTGAAATCATTTTCTCAGTGTAGAGGATTTCTGGAATAATGTGACTCAAAGTTGCACTTAATTACCAGGTGATGATTTCTGCCTCATCAATTTACATAGGAAGAAGATTCTTTAGTCTGTATTGTAACAAAGGGATTGAGGCAGGAAATGCGCAGCTCTCTCTGATCTGTCCTTCACACACATTCCAGGGAGGCTGGCTGTTTTCTCTTTTGTGTGAGTAAGTGGAATGGTTGTTAGAATAAAAACAAGCAGTCTATCTTGGATGGATTTGCTCTAAGAGACTGCGTCCCAGGAGACTATAAATTTAGTATGCTGTCTGAAAATCTCTGATAGAGCTATGAGAGTCGGAGCATGATGGAAATGACTGGCCTGTTACTGGTGGGAGCTACTAAGCAACTGAGAAGTGGTAATCTCTTGAAATATTTAAAACAAACAAACTTTTAAATAGCAATGGGGGAATAGTTGATCTGGAGGGAGTAATGCCAAAGGCAGCTTTTATGTGGTGGCTTTAGTAAGTTAGCTCTCAACACAGTTTTTGTTAGTTCCTGATAAAGTTGACATGATTGTAATGCCTTTCCCCAGTCGCTGGTGTGTAGTAGCCCTCTCTCCTATGTTTCTCCTTTTCAGTTTCTTTTTTATTCCAGTTTGTCTTTGATTTTTCAAGGTTAAGGGCTGCTGGGTGATCACATACACATAGCATTTGGTACCTATTTAATAAAAACACTTATTTTGGGTGAATTTCAACTGCTCACTGCACAGGTCAGACCCAGATCTGGGCAGTTGTTTTGTTCATGTAAGTAAGGTCTCTTTTTGCTGTTTTAAGTGTACTTATGAAAAGATCTCTGGTTTTTTGAAGGGAGAATGCCATTCTGCAGGACTCTGTTCTACTTAAACCATCAGCAGCTGCTTCATGCAAGAAAGATTCACATCCTTTCACAATAGCTGATGGTTCTTGGCAAATTGAATCTCATCTTTGGTAACAGCCTGTTTCTGTAATCTGTGGCTTTCCTTATGAAAAACTCAGAGTTTTCTATAATTCATTTCTATTAGGACACTGTGAGCCACTTCTGTGCACTGCAGCTCTCCTCTGCAATCAGTGCGCTACCACAAAGTGTAATGATGAAATGTTGGGTAGAAGATGTGAGGTTGTGCAATCTTCATCTTCCTTGCTGGTCAAATTAGCAACATCCTTTCATGTGGGCTTACAGCAGCACTCATTACCTCTATGTTGAATATTAAAAAAACCCGGCATTCTGCTAATACTATGAATATGAAATTACCTATGTAACTTTGCTGTTGTGCTTTGTACTGCAGTAATGGAGCTGGAGGTTCCGGGTCAATGCCAGAGTTGCTCTGTGGCCAGGGAGGTTCCTAGTTTTCAATAGGGTATGCATATGGTACAGTCTGAGGTGTGTTGGCTGTACTCCAAAAATGGCAGGACATACTTACTCCTTACTAGAGATTTGTCACACGTTATTTTTTTCTCAGACTTTTAAAATGTCTGCTTCCTGCATCATTTCTGAATGTCTGCTTCTTTCTGTACAGCAACATTATTCTGGTTTGTGATGGCTAATGCCTTAAATTTGTTCTGTCTGTCCATAGTCACTGATGGCGCATGCGTACATTCTTCAAGGAACCAAGTGATGATCCTGGACACTGCAGGAAGGAGTTCCTTTCCCCTTTGCTCATACTGTTCTCCACATATCACCACACACACAAAAAAGTGTATATTCTGCTGAACATCATAGAATCACAAAATATCCTGAGTTAGAAGGGACCCATAAAGATCATAGAGTCCAACTCCTGGCTCCACACAGCACCACCCAAAAACTGTTTTATGTGTCTAGAGCATTGTCCTGATGCCTCTTGAACTCTGGCAAATTCAGTGCTGTGACTGCTACCCTAGGAGCTCAACCACCCTCTGGTGAAGAACCTTTTCCTAACACAGCCTGATCCTCCCCTGATGCAGCTCCATGCCGTTCCATCAGGCCCTGTCGCTGTCACTGGAGAAGCCTCCTCTCAGCCTCCTCTTCTCTGGGCTTAAGAAACTAAGGGATGTCAGCCACTCCTCATACATCTTGCCCTCCAGGTCTGTTATCACCTCTATAGCCTTCCCTTGGATGCCCTCTAATAGTCTTGTGTCCTTATACTGCAGTGCCCAAAGCTGCACCCACTGTTCAAGGTGAGGCAGTAGACAGTGGGACAATCCCTTCCCTCATCGATAGGTCTGTTTCTGTATGATGACTATGGATACTCACAGTGGATGTTCAAGTGACTTATTTTGCTGATGAGTGTCTTTAAATTCTTAGGATACAGTTTGACACTCCAGCTCCTTTCCGTAAGGATTGCACGGCTAGAATTAGCATTTAGGCCTGCAGTGTTCCCATAGTGAAATCTAAAACTGTGAATCTAGAACTGCGTATGTGGTGTTTGACTATGGCAAGCCCAAATGAGCTGATTTTTTTCCTCTTACAACATGCTATTGATGTAAAGTGTATGGAAATTAGATTAATACTACAGTATCATCACTGCAAGGGATTTTCCTGTAGCGGTTAAAGTCATCAAATGAGTTGCTGCAGCCTCCTTTGAAGCCCCAGATGTCTTTGTGTGGGGAAAGGAAGACGTGTTGCTAAAACCTGCTCTGCTCTTCTCACAGCTGTCAAGCAGCTGCTGGGGAAGTTCTTAATCCAACTATGAGAGAATCCCTCAGGTTGCTTAAGATCAGAGGGGACAGCAAACAGTGAGAAAGCAGCTTTGTGCACCCAGTTTCTCACTTTCATGAATGCAGTTGTGGAAGACCAGGGAATCTACTTGCTCGAAAGGATTTTAAATTTCAAAATTGGTTTATATCTTTCATGCAGGGCTTAATGTATTTTGGGCTATTGGTGCAAATATATGCAGCTACTTGCGGGCAGATGACCTAATGAGAAGTGATGGTGAGCCTTGGGGATGATGGGGAAATAAGAAAAAGCTGCTCTGGGGACAGAAGTATTGGAATTAGTTTGTTGAGATAATTAAACTGTCTTTTGGGCAAATTACTTGAGACTCTTTAGAGACTGAAATTGAATTTCGTTTCTGTTAGAAGATAGAATTGTCTAGTGAGGAAAGACTTAATTCTATTTTTAGATTTTAGTCTCAAGAAATATTTAACTATGAGAGTTTTGTCCACTATCCCAAATCTTTTGGAGCAAATCGTCTGAATATGGGAAATGGCTTCATTTTTTTAACCGGTAGACAGGTTGGATAGAGGTTGTTAACCATAACGATGGGAAAAGTATGAGGGAGAAAGAATATTTTTGTTTCTCTGTTTTGCTTATTTGTTTTGTTTTTAAGAAACTGGCACTGCCATTCATTTGATAGAAGTTTCTATCCCTTATTACAGCAGTTCAGGTTTAGTGTGCAACAGTGGCTTTTGGTAGGGACAGGGAAACAGTGCAATTAGTGAGAAAAACAACAGATGAAGGTTAACCAAAAGTGATTGATCTGTCAGCAGGATGTATGTCTCTTTGGCCACGCTGTTTCTAAGCATCTCTGCATGTTTATGTTAACAGTGGGTCTCCTTGTCCTTGGAATGAAGTTGCCTCATCAACAGAGTCCCTTAGGGGATAGAAAGTACTTAAGACGTCATCGTTCCCTTTTAAAAGGGGAAAAAAACGGCCAGTTCTTATATCTCGGACCCCTTCCTCCCCCCTTCCTTTCACTTACTGAGCACCAAGAGGCGGACCTTACTTCTGCAAACTACACATCTTGTGTTCCCCTTTGAGTATTCATTTTTCTCCTAGCTGTAATTTGATTCTGGGCTGTTCCAACTTGCCTATAGTGAATAAGCAGAGAACTACATGTTGAAAGACTGACTTTTCTCAGTAGGCACTGTTTTCATCATATGCGGATGAGAATTTCTTGCAAGTTTTGAACAAGTTTAAAGTTGATAGGTTCTTTGTGGATTTGTTTTTATTTTTTATTTTTGGTATATATACCTTTATCTATCTGTCTGTATATAAAGAGAGGTCTCTAAGGGATTGTACCTGTTCAGAAAACAGTTGAGGATCAACATGACACTTCTGGAACCAGAAATGCAGATGACAACACTCCAATCAGGTATCATCCCAAACATATCCCTTGGGTAAATGTTGCTGGTGAATCATGAATGCTGAGCTACATAGGGAGTGTCAGGACAGGATGTGACTTTGAGTAACAAATTAGAGAGCAGTTGTGATTTCATGTGTGGATTGGAAATGGGTGGGTGCTACATGGATGCTAAATACTGATCACTTTAGAGCTTCGCTGGAGATAAAATTATCTTCCCACTCTTCGTTTGCTAGTTCCTGGTGTTAAGTTAACATGTCTTGCAAAGACTAGAAGATCCCTGGCAAATCTATGACTTATTCTAAAGAAAATTGCTCTGTTTAGCTTTTGGCAGATTTTTTGTTGGCTTTTGTTTGACAGTTTTATTGGTTTTCAATGAAATGTGTTCTTTAGAGAGTTTGTATTTTTTTTTAATTGTTATTTTTGGAAGGGAAAAACCTCTCATACTTCGAAAATTCCCAGTGTTTGTTTTATGGTTCCAGAATTAAAATGGTATTACTTGTATATACATGATTTTATCCTAATCAATAAGTGATGTAGCACTTAGCTCTTAGATATGTATAGAGTTGCCTTTCTGACATGTAAGACATGATAGAGTTAAAATTATCTGTTAATGACAGTATGGTGTACTTATGCGGGGCATTTTTATTTGCAGCGTTAGGACATTCTGTAATCACGAAACCAAACAAATATGTATAGATATGAATGACCTCTGTTTTATGGGTGAGAGCAGGGACTGACCATAACCTTGGGAAGAATCAACATTATACTAGTAGTAGTGTGGAAGTTTGAGTTTGCATTTGTGTGCTCTTGTATTTGTAGGGCATTGTCAGAAAAGCTGAACATACATAGTGCCAAAAGTGTCAAGACAGACTTGTTTCTAAAAGTTAAATGCTTTTTCTTTTCCTTGAGTTGGAAGGAGACAAGTGAAACAGTAACTTCATAATTTTAGAGGAGTGCTTTGTTGATTTTGGAAATGGCTGCTTTTTACTGAATTTCCCACCTCCTGTTGTAGACTGGAAAGGCAAGACAGGTGTTACATCAGGGCTGCATCTTATATGGAGTGCATGCTTTGTAATTTGTGAGTATTACAGAAAGGTGTTTTGAGAGAACAGAGTTCATCATCCCGCTAGTGGTACTCTGGTAGTCTGAATTCTGGAGTTAGGATTTAAACATTAGCAAGCTGTTTGATGTGGAACAGGATGCATATGGGAAGGCAGTATTTAATGTCTGTCTTGTAAAGAAATTTTGTTTTCCTTCATATTAAAGTCTTTATGTAAAGGCCTGAAAAAGGCTCTTACCTCACCATGCCTTGTTTCTAATAGATTTTCTAACTGTTCTCCTTTTTTTTAATCTAAAAAAAAAAAAAAGTCATGCAATTTAAATTTCAGGGTACTTGCAGCTAAATTTGTACATGATATTTTGGGAAACTTGAAGAAGAAAGTAAGCCTTGTCAAAATTAGGGAAACAGCCTTCATATTAATATTACTTTTTTCAAAACGTACCTGTGTTTGTTCTAAATTTAATACCATTTAATACTTAGGCTGAGAGTTTCTCCCACTAGAGAATACTTGGATGTATCTTTGCTTTTAAATAATCTAATCCTAGATTATGTAGTGGTGTTCTGCAACTTTGAGGCAATTTCCTGGCAGATTTAGTTTATCTAATGAGGGGTACACATTCATTGCACCTCTTCCATCAGTGGCAGCTCTCTTTTTTTCCTGATCAACTTCTGCTGGGAGAATGTTAGCAAGGGAAAGCAGGGAATATTTACATAAATGGATTCACAAGATTGGTTGGGAAATAACATATGACAACAGGACGGAGCCATGTGCACAGTAAGTTTTAAAGATCTGTCTTCAATAATGGAAGTGTACTGTCAGCTTCTAGACAAGGAAAAATGGCTACTAGATGCCAAAAACAAATTGTTCAACAATTTTGTTCAAAGAAAACCGCAGTGACTTCAGCTGCTGTGTTGGTTGCTACTGTTATTTGGCTTACTGTGATAAGTTGTGTGGTGGGCAAACTACCTGAGAGTTTCTAGAGATAGAAATTGAATCCTCTTTTTGTTAAAAGCCAGACTTGACTTCTTAAGGCTTCACGTCTGCCATGTGCATCTTCAGAAGCCCCCCTGGAAAGATGGAAAGTTGAAACAGTTCTCTCAGCCAACACATGAGATGTGCAATCTGCTTCTCAAAGGCTTTGGGAGAGGTAGGAGAATCACAGCCTGAACTGGGTAAATAAATCATCCTGATAGGCTTGGGTACCCAAGCATTAAATAAGCACATTCTTATGACCTGCATGCTTTAAGAATGCTTGCCCTACAGATTGCAGTCTGTGTAAGGCCTCTGTAAGAGAATACTTACTCAGAACAAAATATAAGTGAAGCAGAAACAATCTGATTATTGAGGTACATGTTGTACCTCAGGAAAAAAAAGCAAAGGTGAAAATCAGGCTGAAAAGACATTTCAAAAAGGTAGCAGTCCCAGAAAATATGTGAAGCTAAGAGTAGAAACTTTGTATGTGAAATATCATCAGACTGCTGAAATTATTGGAAGATTCAATCCAGTCATTCATACAGCATTCACCCAGGAATTTGGGTTTGGAATCCCTGGTGTTCCAGTGTGCATGTTTTCATTCTGTTGAAAATGCAACTGATATTCAGGTCTGTACCAAGCTCTTGGCAGGGGGAATTCCCTGATTATCCTTTTTGTCCAAAAGTCACTTGGTTCTTTCTTCTGCCTTTGACAACCTAGAATATGACTCGTTTGTTTTCCTTTTATGTATTTGCTGATTCCAGCTTGCTGTTTCCTTCTCATTATCTACCTCAATCTAATCTTCCTACGTATTCTTTCTTTTTGTTGCTTTTGTTGGTCTCCCAAATCCTCTGCTTTACTCACATCACTACCTGTTATCCCATATAGAGATCTTGCACATTTTTTTGCTGTTGGTCCCCATTCAGATTAAGATATAGATTGAATGCTATGTTGATATGACCTGGCTTTGTTCTGTAACAGACTATTTGGCTGAATCGCAAATATTATTATTATTATTTTGTTAATGAAGAGTCCTGTAGGAGCACTTCTATTTATTTGAACAGTCTACAGTCTGATAAAACTTAAAACAGTTTTTGAGCAGCCGTGTAAAGGACTCATGCAGGTTAGGGATATCTCAGGAACTTTGGGCATGTGCCTGACCTCACTGTAAATCTTATTGTAGAGAAAATTTCCACTAGATTGACATCTTTTGCCTGCTGTGACTGATTTTCTGTGTAGTCTGATGCCTGTGTAACAGCTTCCATATTGAGACCTCACTTGCTATGGTAGTGATGTGAAATAACGGTTGAATTACTTTGTTTATTTTGTTTATACTTGTTTGGTTGTGGTTTATTTTGTTTGTCAGTACTCGTACTGAAATTATGTTTCTAGAGAAACCATATCTACATATGCTGAATTTAGTTTTTTTTTTCAATTTGGTGTTAGTAAAATGTACCTTCACATTTTTAGAAGTTCAGTATTTTGGGCAGAATTAGCGATCTTCTAATATGTGCTAATTTTGTGCTTAAATGATTAATGTATACTTCTGAAGATAATTCCCTTTCTTTTTTTCTTACTTATTATTCTTCACATGTTCCTTTTTATGAATTCTATCAAGTAGCTGGGCAGAAATATGTGTGCTGTACACGTATAGAGGTGCAATCAGACAGATAGATAAAACCCAAACTCCGGATCACTTTCACAGATGTTTTGCGTGGATGGATGAGAGTTATGGCCACTTACAGTCACTCAGAGTCTAACACTGCATTACATTAAGGGATATTAGCAGTAGCTAACTTTTGTTAATTAATTCCATTTGTCCTAAATTTTGATGTGTGTGTAACTTTCTTCACTGAAAAGTGAGACATCGTCAACCTAGTAAGGTTCAACAAGGCCAAGTGTAAGGTGCTGCACCTGGGTTGAGGCGATCCCAGATGCGAGTACAGACACTGGGAGAGGAACTCATTGAGAGCAGCCCTGTGGAGAAGGACTTGAGCGGGTTCTGGTGGATGAAAAGCTCAACATGAGCCAGCAGTGTTTGCTAGTTCAACAAAGCCAAGTGCAAGGTCCTGCACCTGGGCTGGGGCAATCCCAAGCGCAGATACAGGTTGGGTGGAGAATGGCTTGAGAGCAGCCCTGAGGAGAAGGATTTGGGGGTGCGGGTTGATGAAAGAATCAGCATGAGCCACAGGCCAGAATGCCACCCATATCCTGGATTGCATCAAGAGAAACGTGACTAGCAGGTCAAGGAAGGTGACTCTGCCCCTCTTCTCTTCTCTTGTGAGGCCCCACTTGGAGTACTGTGTCCAGTTCTGGAGCCCCCAGCACAAGAAGGACATGGAGTTGTTGGAGCAGGTCCAGAGGAGGGCCATGAAGATGATCAGAGGGCTGGAGCACCTCTCCTATGGAGAAGGGTTGAGGGAACTGAGTTTGTTTAGCTTGGAGAAGAAAAAGCTCCGGGGAGACCTCACTGTGGCCTTCCAATACTTGAAGGGAGTATATAAACAGGTGGGGGAATGGCTGTTTACAAGGGTGAATGGTGAGACGACAAGAGGGAATGGTTTTAAACTGAGACAGAGGGGGTTTAGGTGAGATATTAGGAGGAAGTTTTTCAGACAGAGGGTGGTGATGCACTGGAACAGGTTGCCCAAGGAGGTT